>CAJQZJ010032158.1:5500087-5553398 GCA_907164525.1 Lophiomys imhausi
TCTCCTGTATAGTGTTGGAGGGTTGGGAGAAATAAGGGGTGGAAGGGAGGTACAGGTATTAGGATAGTAAAATAAATTAGAATGTATAATCAATATAATACAAATTAGTAAAAGCCACCTTGCTGCAAATATCTGTTATTTAACTGGGAAGTTGGGATTGTAAATTTTGAGAGTTATCATTGAACACTATTCATTAATTCAGGATATTTTATTGTTTTGGTGTTGTTTTCTTAGACCTTACTTTTGTTAACTATTCTGTCCTGTCTCTTTAGTTGTTTGTATGTCTCTTGAACCTTGATAGATATCTAGTTTTTTAGTCTTGGGTAATTTTGTTCTATGATTTTGTTGAAAATATTCTTGTACATTTCACCTGAGTTTCTTATCTTTCTCTATTCGTAACTTTGGACTTTTCATCTCTTTTATCTTTTGTTTTCTTATCTTTCATCCTACCAAAACCTCAATTCCAAGTAAATCAAAGACCTCAACCTGATACTTGGGGCATGATGACAGCAACTGGCACAGACACATTCTGAGCAAGAAGAAATCAGCTAGATCACTGCAGAGATATACTTGTGCTGAGCAGCAATCTGAGAAGTGCGAACCTCAGTGGGCTCACCTGGCAAACCTGGAGAAACAAAAATCCCTACGCTAGACTTTTAGACACTCAGAAAAACAAAACAGCCAGAGTCAGGAGCAAGAGCACTTCATACAGAGAAGATCCCATGAATCTGAGTCATTTAGGACCCAAGCTGGAGATTCTGATCTCCAGACAGAGGTTCTCACTGGCTTCCTGAGCCCCCAGCTTCCACAAAGTCATGTCTGTACCAAAAAGAGGACCACTGGAGCCAGGGAAAGGTAATTTCAGGGTGTTTCTCCTCGGGATTTACAACATGGCAGCATCTGGCTGACAGACAGGTGACTGAGCTAGGAGGCGGAACAGTTCTTAGTGGCAGCGCCATTTCTAGTCTCAGATGCCATTTCATAACATCCTGTGGATTCGCCGTGCAACTCATCAGGGCACCCAGTCTGCAACATCCAGAGTCCCGGCCCTGGAGCTGGGAAACAGTTCTGGGCCATTTCACAGTTTCCAGAGTGACACAGACTGTTCTAGATCACAATGCTTTTGCCCTAGAGGCTCAAACTGCTCTGGGGATCCACTAGGAGCATCAAGGGAAGACCAGGACCACAGACCTGATACATGGGCTGCCAAGGAACTAATAGACTCCCACTGGCTCAGGCAGAGACTGCCCTAGAACACATTACTTTGGGCCAGAGACAGTCAGGCTTCTGGTCTCTGCACTGCACTGCCCTGCTATCCCTGGGAGTGCCCCACAGAGAGGTCTTATTAGCAGCTACAGGGGATCTTCCCTGGCCTCTGGCCTCCAGGTGCTCCCAGAGACTTGGTCAACCCACTGCATAGAGCCAGAGGCACTCAGTCAGGCTCCTGACCCCCAGGTACCTCTGTTCTGCCCTGAGGAGGTGTTCTTGGGAACACTCCTCAGAGAGGTCTCAATAGCGGCCACAGGGACCCTTCCCTGGCTCCTGGTCTCCAGGCACTTCCATTATCTCAGGTCAAGTGAGCTCCTCAGAGTGATCTCACTAGCAGCCAGAGAGGCGATGCCCTGGACTCTGGCCTCCAGGCACCTCCAGTGACCCAGATCAACCCCTGAGTAGCACCAGAGACACTCAGTCAGGATTCTGACCTCCAGGCACCTTTTCTCTTTCTTACTCCCTGTGGAAGAGCTCCTCAGAGTGGTCTCATTAGCAGTCACCAAGAGGCCTTTCCCTGGCTCCTGATCTCTAGGCACTTCCAGTGAGTCAGGTCAAGTGATACAGCGCCAGAGTCATTTAGTCAGGCCTCTGACTTCTAGGAACCTCCTCTCTGCCCCCTGGCCCCTGGGAGAACCCTGTGGAGTGATGTCACTAGCAGCCACAGGGGCGCTTCCCAGGCCTCAGGCCTCTAGATGCTCCCAGGACTCAGGTCAATTACCACATAGTGCCAGAGATACCCAATCAGGCTTCTGGCCTCCAGGTGCCTCTTCACCACCCTGCTGCCCCTGAGAGAGCACCTCAAAGAGATCTTATTAGCAGTCACAGGGGCACTTCCCTGGCCCTTAGCCCCAGGTGCTTCCAGTGACTCAGGCCAATCACTGAAAAGCGCCAGAGATACTCAATCAAGCTTCTGGCCTCCTGGCACCTCTGCACTGCCCTGATGCCCCTGAGAGATCTACTCAGGGAGATATCACTAGCACCCACAGACCCAATTGACCTCCAGGCAATTCCAGTGACCCAGGTCAAACCCTGCATGGTGCCAGAGACACTCAGTCAGGCTTATGACCTCAAGGCCCCTTTGTTCTGCACTGCTGCCTCTAGGAGAGTCACTCAGAGAGGTCTCACTAGAAGAAACAGGGGCACTTCCCTGACCTCTGGCCTCCAGGTGCTTCCAGCAACACAGGTCAGCCACTGCATAGCTGCAGAGACACTCAGTCAGGCTTCTGGCCTCCAGACACCTGTGAAACACTCCCCCACTGTCTCTGTCAAAATTCTTTGGAGAGGTCTTGCTTGCAGCCACAGAAGCTACAGCCCTACTACCTTCACAAAGTGACCATCTGGATCACAGGGTCATAAAGATCCATACAGACTTGTAAGTCAAGTCAGGCCTGCCGATCTCCTTCCAAGCTGCTGGATGTTCCACCAGCCTAATATAACAACTTATAGTTATTAATGTAGATATTAGTTAATGGAATTTAGGTTGCAAGACATGAAGGCCACCCTTGATCCAGGGCTTTTTCCTCAGGGCAGATCACACAGCTAGTTAAGGCAGCCCATGCCTGCCAACTTCCTGCCAGCCCGCTAACTGCTCCACCAGCCTAATCTTATAATTTATACTTATTAATAAATACAATTGATAATTAACTTGCAGTTTCACTCACTGGTATAGGTGATAACTTTCTGAACAACACTAGCTCAGGCTCTACGACCAACAAAAAATAAATGGGACCTCATGAAACTGAAAAGCTTCTGTAAGGCAAAGGACACTGTCATTAGAACAAAATGGCAACCTACAGATTGGGAAAAGATCTTCAGCAACCCCATATCCAACACAGGGATAATATCCAAAATTTATAAAGAACACAAAAATTAAACACCAAGAAACTAAATAATCCAATCAAAAAATGGGGAACAGAGCTAAACCAAGAATTCACAAATGAGGAATCTCTAATGGCCAAGAGATACTTGAAGAAATGCTCAACATCCTTAAGCATCAGAGAAATGCAATTCAAGATGACTCTGAGATTCTATCTCACACCTGTCAGAATACCTAAGATCAAACACTCAAATGATATCACATGCTGGTGAAGTTGTAGAGAAAGGGGAACACTCCTCCATTGCTGGTGGAAGTGCAAACTTGTACAACCACTATGGAAACTAATCTGGCTATATCTTAGCAAACTTGGAAAAGCTCTACCTCAAGACCCAATCATTCTACAACTGGGCATACATCCAGAAGATTCCTCATCAAACTACAAGGACATCTTCTCAACTATGTGTACAGCAGCTTTATTTGTAATAGCTAGAAGCTGAAAACAACCCAACTGTCCCTCAACCAAAGAATGGATTAAAAAAACTGGCACATTTACACAATGGAATACTACTCAGCCCTCAGAAACAAGGAAATCATGGAATTTACTGCCAGATGGATGGATCTAGAAAAGCTCATCCTGAGTGAGCTAAACCAGACCCAGAAAGATGCACATGTTATCTATTTATTTATAACTGAATTTTAGCTATTTAGTATAGAATAATTATCCTACAACCAACAGACCAAAAGGAACAGGAACATTGACTTTGTTACCTAGTGGTGCTGCCATGTAGGCCTGCAGTGCAAGAGAAAGCTCTTAACACTCATATAACTGATGAACTGAGGGGGCTGAGGTGTGGGGACCCCCTTCACTGGAGGAGTAGGATAGGTGGGAGAAGGAAGAGAGGGTGAGAGTTTGGGACCCAGAGGAGTGAAGGGAAGGGGCTGTGATGGAGATGTATTTTGAAGTAATAAATAAACATTTAAAAAAAAGACCTGATACTCTGAATCTGATAGAAGTAGAAGTAAAGAATACACTTTTACATACTATCATAGGAAGTGACTTTTTGAATAGGACTCTTGATGGCACAGGCATTAAGACCAACAACTGACAAATGGAACCTCATAAAACTGAAAAGCTTCTGTAAGCAAAGGAAACCATCATCCAGATGAGGAGTAAGCCGACTGAATGTAAAAAAGTCTTTGCTAAATATATATTTGATAGTGAGTTAACATCTGAAATATACAAAGAACTCAAAAAATTAAATGTCAAGAAAACTAATCACCCAATTAATAAATGGGACAAGGAATTAAATAGAGAATTATCAAAAGATGAAGACAACTGTCTGATAAACCCATTAAAATGTTCAACATACTTGGCCATCAGAAAAAATGCAATAAAAATGCTCTGAGATTTCATCCTACACAGGAAATAATAATACAAAAAATAAACAAATGACAGATCATGATTGTAAGGATGAGGGTAAAGTGTGGTAGGATTAGGGAAATTGAGCATAGGGATTTTGGACGAACAAAAAGACAGGCCTCTCAGGTAAAAAGATATGAGTGAATCCAGTTAAATCTGGATATGATTGACATTGAAGGGCATTCCTTGGAAAAACTGCCAAAAGGTAAATCATGCGAATTTGGACAGGGGCGTACCTTGCATAAGCCTGCCAAGAACTATGGCAATGAGAGGCCAGAGTTCATGCTGAGATCTTTGCGATGCATTACTACATGAGTGCACCCAGCCTCGTGGGGCCTTCCTCCTCTTCTTGCCGAGAGGCTTCACATCATTCCTACTGCCTCATCCGGTGAAAGACCTTGTCATCTTGTGCTCCCTGTCAGTGATCCACATAGGTGGAGAGCATGACAAAATATACCCTTTGGGCAGAGTTGGACCATTTTGGTCCAACTCTGAAATCTGCCGCAGACTTTGAATTTCCAAAGCATCAGACAGTCAAAACGCCAGGATTGGATGGAGCACTAGAGCGAGACCCTTGGAGACCCAAAGCATCTGAATGGCGAACCTAATAAACTTTCATCTTGCAAAAAAGTGGGTTCTAAGACTGAAGGGACAATTCTTATAAAAGCCACCCCACTTCAATGGTCATTATAAACTGCCTTAAGATCTGACAAACAAGATTCACAGACTTTAACACTGAAAGACTTGGCGGAAATCAACCACCCATAAGGATCCATGCCAAAAATTAACCTGAGAATATCCTTTTAAGAAACTTTAAGTTAGTGTTAAGTGTTTATATTATAGGTATTAGGATGTTTTAGATTAGATTTTAGAGTTAGGGTTTGGGCTTTAGCATTTAAGAACTTTATAGGTAATTGTTAGGTAATAGTTAAGTATTAATAAATATATGTTTGATAAATAAAAATTTACTGTTACAGTAAAGAGGAATGTTTATTCACTGCTAGTGGTAGTAACAACTGGGGCAACCATTACAAAAAATAATACAGAGTTTCCTTTAAAAAATCTGGAAATAGATCTACCCCAGGAACCATCTATATCATTCTTGGTCATTTATCCAAAGGACTCTTTATCCTATTATGAGATACCTGTTCATGCATGTTAATTGTTCCTATATTTATAATAGCCAAGGCACAAAACCAACCTAGATGCCCATCAACTGATTAATGGATAATGAAAATATGCTATTTATGAAATGAAATAGTACTTAGCAGTTAAGAAAAATTATGAAACTCACAGGTAAGTGGATAGAAGTAAAAAATAAATCATCCTGAGTGAGGCAACCCAGGCCCCAAAAAACAAGCATTATGTGTTTTTTCTCATATGTAGATTCTAGTTTTTAATCTTTAGAGATGTGTGTTTCATTTGTAATACTCATACAGGTTAAGAAAGTAGAAAGGGGAAACATGGGATGAGAAGAATTTTTAAGTTGTGGGAGATAGGATATAATTCTATAAAGGGTAGAGGAAAATTGCAATAGGAAGAATTATAGGGAGATATGAGTGGAATGGAGAGGTAATATGAGGTAGGAGAGGTAATATGAGGAAGGATAACTAACACTAAAAGACTTTTTAAAAAGCTATATTGAAACCTACTACAGTAGAAGTATAAATGGAGTTTACCTATAATGAAAGGACAACATACCAACTAAATAGTATATGCCATCAATTAAAAGCCCCATTACTTGGAATAGGTTATATTTTTAGAGTTGGTGGCCAGTTGGATCCCATAGACATCCATACGTTATAGGGTGTTGCCATTGTTCTTGGTTATCCTATGGAACTTTACAGTAAGATTCTATATCTGAAGATACCACACACTTGAGTCATTGAACATGGAGAAATAAAGTGGGTAATCCATCTCTACTACCTATCATTTTCAGTACTATAATACTGAAGGAAAAAGTAATTATCAGTATCACCTAGACATGAACCCTGTGAGCTACAGGGTTGATATACCTGGCAAATTATGCCCATTGGCTCAAATGTTTTAGGAGTAACCCACCATATTCTGAATGGATTGTGGGCTAGCTTCATGTATTCACATCAATACCTGACATTTTTAATAAGGCCAAGAACCTTTGGGTTGACACTACTATTGTTGTTCTGATAAATGGGCAAAGTATGAAAATGACTACTAATGACATATTGCTATGTCCATATATTAGTATACCTCTCAACAGTGAAGCTTCTGCTTAATTGCAGTACATGTCATTAAACAGAGTTACACAAATGTTCAACATGCAGAGAATAAGAGGCTGTGGAGTGCTTAGCCTTAAATGGGATGGCCATACCCTGTTCTCCCCTAAATGCTCAGGAAATCTAAAGAACTTGGGCAGAAGGACCGTAAAAGTCAATAATGGTTGATAACTTCAACAGAAAAGTATTTTGGGGATGCAAGGAGGAAGACATACATGTACACACACTAACAGCAGTTGTGACAACAGCCACAAGACTTGCTCAAGGCCAAGTCAAACAAAATCCAAGTACTGAAGGTGTATGCTCATGATCCCATATTTAGTTAAGAAGATATTGTTATTTGGCAGCTGCTGAGAAAGACAGAATCAATTTTTTTTAAATGATGTGATCTATGATATATTAGCCACACTCCAGGGTAGGTCCAAAGTAGAGTTGGCTAGTGCAAAGTGGACATGATCAATTTAAACGAGGGAGGAGAAATGTTAGATGGGTAGGGAGGTAGGGATGAATATGACAGGAGCTGGGGGTGAAGGTATCAAACTAACCTTTATGACATCCCACCCTGAAAGAAATAATATATATATAAAACTGCAGGGGTGACAGCATTGTGCCCCAGGCCCCAGGAGGAAGCACTAATGCAGATACCTGTGTCTATAGCTGGGGAGGCAGACTCTGGCCTGCACATTGCTTTCTATGGCTCAATTTGTAGAGACATGAGGCATGGGCTTTGAGGAGTCCTATTCTCTGCCTTTACCTATATGGCTTTTCCATCATTAAGCTTTCCCCATGAAGAAGCCCTTATTGACCTCTCTGCCATTTTTAACTAAAAAAAAAAAAAAAAAAAAAAAAAAAAGAATTCTAGAAATACTTATGAGTCTTTAAGACTAACTTTTCATGTAAACTATCCCTACCTCTCTTTGGTAATTCTCATGATATTTTGAGAATGAAACCACATACAAAATCCAAAAGGCAAAAATGTCTGATTTTCTCACTGCAATGTCTTGGATCTATGATGGATTGGCTCTAGATTAACATGGGAGGAGAACAGGATGGACAAAATGAGCTGTATCTTGAGTTGGGAATCCTTAGAACTAGTGCTGGACTCTTCTAGGCACAGGTCAATCCTCTGAATATTATCAGTCATCTATGTCCCAAACTCAGGGGCCTGAGGAACTGGCTTTCCGAGGCCTACTCAAACAAGACAAATAAGTATGCTACAGCATTTTGATAAGCAGATCACCTTCAAAAACTGTGCACAGAAAAACTGGGTTCTTAGAACACAAACAATCAAGCATGAAACTGGAAACAAGTGACTGGATAATCAGCTACAGCTTGCCTTTCAACTTCCTTCTGGTAAACTCCCAGGACAAATACCTGCTTTATTGGGCATAAATATAATTATTATTTAAATTTAGCAGAAGAAATTTTTCTACAGTGCCAATATATGTTTCTTGAAGGATCCCAAATGACCTTGAACCCCAATATCTACAGCTCTTGTCCTCCAAAAATCCAGATTCTTGAGACGAATTGAATGAGTCTGGAGGAGACATTGAAAAAAAAAAAAAAAACCTCCTGGAAGAAAGCTGTAAAGCCATGTTTTAAACCTCTGCTTCTTTCTTTCTTTTTTCTTACAGCTTGCTCTGGGCAAAATCCTCTCTCATCAGGCTGTGGGATAAATTCAAAGTGAGTAGCAAAAATGACAACTTATCTTTATTTTAACATGGAAATGTGGTTTCTCCAGATGTTTCTAATGTTCCAAAGACTCAGTTCTGAACAAAGCCACTGGTCCAAGTGATCATGCTTCTCTCTCTCTCTTTCCCTCTCCCTCTCCCCACTCCCTCCCTCCCTCCTTCCCTCCCTATCTCTCTGTCTCTCTCTCACACACACAAACACACACACACAGTGATATAGCTTAAATATAAATACAAAAAGAGTATCTGAAGTGAAACTTTTCTTTCTGGCCATGGTAGCCATGGTGGCCATGGTGGCTGGTTAGATATAGATGCCAGGCCTTTTTTATAGACTAGCTAGCAATGTGAGAGACTCTACTCAACCCAGAGCATGGAGGAGTGGATGAATCATTCCCAAGGCTGATTTCCAAGACCACAATCAGACAGAACATTAACCTAAAAGAGACATCAAGAGCACACATACCACAGGGAAGCCTCATGTGTGTTTTTCTCTCTGGTATTTTGAGGAAAGAGCCAGAGCACAAGAGATGACAAGAGACAAAGCTTCCACAGATGGCATATGACTTCGCTACAACTCTTAGTGATTTAGCCTACCTATAGGAAAGAGTTAGAAGTTGTGACTAAACATGAGGCTTTCAAAAGACTGTTATAGTAGTGGCGGGTTATTGACCAAGGCACCAGACATTCATGAATAGTCATCTGTATTTAGCATTTCTTCAATGGTGATATTAGTGAGGCACAGTGTGAAATATCACAGCGCACACTGACCAAACTTGGCCTCCCATTATCCACTTTACACAGTTTTTCTTACCTTGAGTAATCATCAGTCCACATTCAGGTTGTTGTTTTTGTTTTTTTTTTAAATTTCCAGATACGAAAGAAAACATGTGGTACATGTCATTCTATGTCTGGTTTAACATCATGCCCTCCAGTTATGCCCACTTATCTTCAAATGGCAGGGTTTCATTATTTAGGGCTGAATAATGTTTCAGTATAGAAAAACTACAAGTTTTTTATTTACTGAGGAAATAAAAAATGTTTATGAAATTGGATAATATCAAACAAGCACAGATATTTTTGTGTGTCTTGTAGTAAGTATGTTTATATTTAAATTATTTTCCTATGTTCAAAAATGAAGTCCAAGATGACTTTGGGACTTCTTTGCTGTCTCTAATCTTAACTGAAAGAGTCTGGAGGGCATTTGCACTAAAGCACAGTGTAGATGTAATCACCAGCCAGTGACTTCACATCTGCCCTTGAGTTGGCCAGTAGGTCAGAGGGCTTTCACAGAAAGTCTTCCCCTCCTTTCACAGGCTCAGGTGTAGAGTCAGGACCATGCAATATGCCTTGAATAGAGAGGTCACATTTGGATAGTAATGACCTAAATGGCTTCCATAGGCATGGGTACTTCCTATATTCTCTAGGACTTCCTGATTCTCCAGGATAGCTCTTGATCACTTTCTATTGCTAGGGGCATAGCTGGCAAGGGGAAATGAAAAGGGATTGTTCAATATAACTGATAAGTTTCCTACAACATTTTGGGGGTGAGAATGCCATGTCCTAGGTTCTTAGTACATACTTGGAAAAAAGTTATTTTGTGAACTCAAATGACTAAAATAGAACACTTTTATCATCAGCTTTTAGCTTCTTCTGTCTTTTTGGCTTTTAGGCTTCAGTATTTACTTAGTATTTTAAAAATGTCATCTTTTGTTTCCTGGATATTAAAAAAATGTTTTTACAAACAAGAAATAATGTCAATACTTTGCTGTCCTTTACTAAGTTTTTCTTTTTCTCCATTCCCTCCCTGAATGAAGTTGCTGAAGTTTTAGGGAAAAGATGAATGAATACTGGACAATTCTCTATTGATTGCATGATGGCATACACCTGTTTGTATTTGGCTCCCAATCAGTTTTTAATGTTTATCAGTGTCTTGTCTAATGGCTTAGTGGCTTCTATTTTTATTTCTTTAGTTAATATAGAAAAATAAATTCATGACTTCCATGTACAAGTCAAATTTCTCTTCCATTTCTGTGAATGGTAGACTTGGCACTCATTGTTTGTAACTTTCCAAATCACAGGAAGTAGATGAAATAGGCAGTGGGCTCATCTGATCAAACTGTAGGTAAATTTTCTTCTGATATTTAACTCCAGTGTATACGACCTACTGGTCCTTGTAAAAGGATCTACCAGTGTTGATAGCAAACAGCCCCTAGTTTAAATCTCAAAAAATGCCAAATGAATTATCATAATCTGTTATTTTTGTGTTTTGTGTCCAGTCCCAGATGAGAATGTTGGCAAGGGTAGTCATGGACATCAGGTGGCAATTGTATTTATGAGTTAATTAAGTTAAAAAACAGATTTTACTCTCCACTTTGAGTTCTTCTTCTGATTATGTCTACTCTGAAATGTTCCTTTTTTGTTATTCTGAGTAAACATATTTACTTCTGTTTTGGACATTACTATTCTGATTAATAGGTAAAGTTTGTGCAGAAAGCCTCAGAAGTCAAGCATGGGGTATAAGGTGGGGAAACAGAATGCCTTAGCATTGGAGTTGGAATTTGAAGAAATACTTCAGACTTTAGAATCTGGGTTTGTAATAGTGTATATGTTATCTGTGGAATAGTACTTTTTTTCCAAGATCTTCTCATATTGACTAGAGATGAAGCATTATCCATATACTTCAGTGATCTGTATTTATGAGGGTCATCGTTCTGACTTTGCAGCCTCTGCATTTCACTGTATGGACATGCAGTACTCACATGTCCATCTATGAGGCAAACTTCTCTAATCATTCCTGTATTAGGTGACTTTATATTAATGAAGGACAAGGACAAGGAACAGAAAAGAGTCTATGAGGGAAAGATGAATTCTTCTTTCTCATAGATAAATAATTTCAGTAGAGAAGTGGTGTATTTTAAACCTTTTTTTTTTTTTTTTTTTTTTTAGTACTGGTGTGTAAAAATTTAACATTGTGTTCTGTTTTAAGAAAGAAAGTGCTTATCTTCTACTTGGAGTAGAATAGGGGGTGCTGTCAGGAGCTGATATGTCTCGATATCAAAAAAAAGAAAATCTTAATTTAAGATAACATCTTTGAATGCCATATTCTGCAGATCTCTTGGGGTTTTTGAAGATGCCCTATCCATCTCTTGTATTTAGATAAGCCAATGTTGCTTGTCTCTTAACAACTTGATTACTGAGTAATTTAGAGAATATCTGTGGTAGACTGTCATAGTAGCTAACAAAGTGACATGTTTGCATGACTAGGAGTTTGTTTTACTTAACTATCCTAGACAGTTTTAGACGGTTGGTATCAAGAGGCCAGAGCTTCACATTTTATTTTTAAGTATCTCTAGGTATGATACCATTAGGAAGCATTACCTTTAATTTTGTATTAATATACAAAGATCTATTCAATTGTGGTTAAATATACTCTTAATTATGTATCAATATACAAAGACCAATGCCTATGTAGCCCAATATAATCTTAATATTACGTCCATATACAAGGGTCAATACCATTGTGGCCAACTATAATCTTAATTTTGTATCAATATACAAATGTCAATACCGATGTAGTCCAATACAATCTTATTTTTGCACAATAAACAATGGTCAATACCACTTTAGCCAAATATACTACTAATTTTGTGTGAGATGGTTGAATTAGTGGCAAGCCTATCTCTTGGCATGAAAAAAACCCTTGCTCCAACTGCAGACAGACTGCTGTCCAAAAAGGACAAAACTTGGTAGCAGGGAAGTCGACAGCCTAGCTCTGCCAAGACAGGGTAGGTAAGTCTTTCATAATCCCTGCTATACAACAAATGTCTGTCAGAGAAACAGGACCCAAAGGCTGAAGACTGATGCAGGAATGTATGGAGAGAAAATGGGAACTGTCCAGGCAGTCACTGGTATGTCATTTCTTAGTTTTGGAAGCTGCAGGCCCTGCACTTCCTATATAAGCAGATATATTTATCCCTCTCAGGTCTCTGAGGTGGTTGAAGAATAGACAGCTAGAGTCTCATAGTTAAATTTTGAGTTGTGAAGGAATCAAGAGGGTGTTATAAATCTAAGAAGATACTCTTAAAATTGTGTTGCAAGTTAGTATGAATGTTGAGTCAGATATAGACCTTTAAACTCATGGAGATGGTTAGATAGTAGAATGTTAAAGTCAGAGGCCAAATATGTATTTGTATAGTATTTACTGTTTTAAGAGAAGGAACCATCTGTTGGACTGAAAGGGGAAACTGCTGGGGGGAAGAGGGTGGAAGGGCGGGATAGGAAGGGGGAATAGGGATGGGTTTGTGAATGAGATGTAACTTGAAGAAAAAAATAAGGTATTTAAAAAAAAAGAAAGAAAGTGCTCAGTTTTGACATCAATGAGTACAAAATGCTGGTATGTGTTGACTACATGTTGCTGTACCTACCTTCACCTTCACTGCTGCTGCCTGTCTTCCCAGCTTCCACAGAGTATGTGAGGCAGAGGGCATCTTTATCTTTAGCACCTTGGACGGTCCATGCAACTCAAATTGTAGTTAGTGGGATGACTGCCACTGCCTCTTCTTTTTGCTGATAAAACAAGACCAGAACAGCCTGGGTTAAGACATGATTCCATCCATTGGTTGTTTTAGAAGATAGTATCAAGGCTGAGGAATGTTGCTTATTGGTGAAATGCTTGTTTCACATGTGTAAGGCTATGGGTTCTGTTCCTAGCACTGCAAAAGAAAACAAAAATAAACTAACCATGATTACTTCAAGCAGCCAACAGAAATTTGGGCAGGGCCACTAAATATGTAGGCACCTTTTTATTAAAGACTTAAAACTACCAAAAGCAATATATAGATTCAATGCAATTCCTATGAAAATACCAACACAATTTTTTATAGACTTGGAAAGAGCTAGTCTCAATTTCATATGGAACAACAAAAAGCCCAGAATAGCTAAATCAATCCTGTACAATAAAAAAAACATCTGGAGGTATCACCATCCCAGATTTCAAGCTGTACTACAGAGCAATAGTTGTAAAAAAAAAAATAGTTGTATTGGTATAGAAACAGACCAGTAGATCAATGGAATCAAATTGAAGATCCAGAAATAGACCCACACACTTATGGCCACCTAATTTTTGACAAAGAAGCCAAAACAGCACAATGGAAAAAGGACAGCATCTTCAACAAATGGTGCTGGTCCAACTGGATGTCCATTTGTAAAAGAATGAAGTTAGATCCATACTTATCACCTTGTACAAAACTTAAGTCCAAGTGGATCAAAGGCCTTAACATAAGGCTGGTCACACTAAATCTACTAGAAGAAAAAGTGGGAGAAACGCTCGAACTAATTGGCACAGGCAACAACTTCCTGAACAGAACACCAACAGCTCAGGACCTGAGATCAACAATCAATAAATGGGACCTCATGAAACTGAAAAGCTTCTGTAAGGCAAAGGACACTGTCATTAGAACAAAATGGCAGCCTACAGACTGGGAGAAAATCTTCACCAACCCCACATCTGACAGAGGGCTAATATCCAAAATCGACAAAGAACTCAAGAAATTAAATGCCAAGAAACCAAATAATCCAATCAAAAAATGGGGGACAGAGCTAAATAGAGAATTCACAAAGGAGGAATCCCTAATGGCTGAGAGACACTTGAAGAAATGCTCAACATCCTTAATCATCGGAGAAATGCAACTCAAGACGACTCTGAGATTCCATCTCACACCTGTCAGAATGACTAAGATCAAAAACTCAAATGACAGCACATGCTGGCGAGGGTGTGGAGAAAGGGGTACCCTACTCCATTGCTGGTGGAAATGCAGGCTTGTGCAACCACTATGGAGGTCAGTCTGGCGATATCTTAGAAAACTTGGAATAGCTCTGCCTCAGGACCCAGCCATACCACTTCTGGGTATACACCCAAACACCTCTTCATGGAATCATAAGGAAGTTTCCTCATCTATGTTCACAGCAGCCTTATTTGTAATAGCTAGAAACTGGAAACAACCCAGATGTCCCTCAACCGAAGAATGGGTTAAAAAACTGTGATACATCTACACAATGGAATATTATTCAGCTATCAGGAACAATGAAATTATGCAATTTGCAGCCAAATGGATGGAACTAGAAAAGCTCATCCTGAGTGAACTAACCCAGACTCAGAAGGACACATATGGCATCTATTCACTTATAGTAGGATTTTAGCTATATAGTAGAAGGTATCGATACTACAACTAACACACCAAAGGGAACTTGGACATAGACTTCTTATTTTTATTTTTATTTTTTATTTATTTTTTATGTATTAGTTATATTTTTTTCTATTTTTTAGTCTTTTTTATCTATTGTATGCTTATTGGTTTGTTTGTTTAGTAGTTCTCTCTCCCGGGCAACGAGATACTTTTCACTGATGGTACTGCTTCGTAGATCCCCAATGAATGAAGAGGCTCTTGGCCCTCATACGACCTCTCAACTGAGATGAGGAACTGTTATATAAGGACACCCCACCCCAAAGAAATGGGATGGAAGGGATAGGAGGTAAAGAAAAAAAAATGAAATGTGATGTTTCGGCCTTTTACTACTAACTGTCATAAACTGTTTAGGATAATTAAGAAATGCAAACTAATGGTTATGCAAGCCAGTCATTCTGTTAAGTACTATGACAGCCCATTATAGTTACTTGCTAAGCTAATCAGAAATAAACCTGCTAAGAGACAAGCAACATCTGCTTACCCTAATATAAGAGATAGATAGGGCCTCTCCAAAAACCTCAAGAGATCTGCAGAATATGGCATTCAAAGATGTTTTTGTAACTTTAGATTTTTTTATATCAAGACATATCAACTCCTGACAGCACCCCCTATTCTCCTCCAAGTAGAAGATGAGCATCGAAGAATCTCCAGTGGGAGATGATTGAATTAGTCACAAGCCTATCTCATGGTAGGAAAAGCCCCTTGCTCCAACTGTAGACAGAATGCTGGCCAAAAAGGACAAAACCTGGAAGCAGGTAAGTCGACAGCCTAGCTCTGTCAAGACAGGGTAGGTAAATCCTTCATAACCCCTGCTCTACAAACAATGTCTGGCAGAGAAGCGGGGCCAAACAACTGAAGAGCGATGCTGTAATGTATGAGAGAAAATGGGAACTGTCCAGGCAGCCACTGGTATGTCATTTCTTAGTTTGGGAAGCTGCAAACCCTGTACTTCCTATAAAATCAGATATATTTATCCCTCTCAGGTCTCTGAGGTGATTGAAGAACAGATAGATAGAGTCTCATAATTAAATTTTGAGTTGTTTAGGAGTCAACAGAGTGTTATACATCTAAGAAGATACTTTTAAAATTGTGTTGCAAGTTAGTATGAATGTTGAGTCAGATATAGAACTTTAAACTCATGGAGATGGTTAGATAATAGAATGTTAAAGTCAGGTACCAAATACATATGGACTGGTCATTGGGAATGTATGTTAAGCCATATAACCCTCATAACTGTGGCCTAATTACCTCTGTTGTACTGTATTGTATTTATTATTGTAAGAGAAAGAGCCATTTGTTGGACTGAAAGGGGAAACTGTAGGGGGAAATAAGATATACCTTAAACTTAAAAAAAAAAAAGGGAAGAGGATGGGGGGGTTGAGGGTGGGAGGGTGGAACTGGAGGGGGAATAGGGAGGGGACTGCGATTGAGATGCAACTTGAAGAAATAAAAAATAAAGGAAAAAAAGACTTAAAACTTTTAGGATTAATTCAGAGGTGGTGTGTGGAAGGAGGAGGAAAGAGGAGGGAGGAGGAGGGAAAGGGAGAGAGAGAGAGGGGAGAGACAGAGAGACAGAGACGGAAGGGTTGGATGGAACAAGGGTTTGAGTGAAGTCAGGCTGGGAACGGCCTTGGGAAATTAACCTAAGCTGTTTCATCTGTCATGGGCATAAGCAGATAAGGGAGCTAGGACCATCCCAGGAACATAGCCCTTCTTGCTCCAGCCGGCATCCGCTAGAAACAGCTTGGTCTGGAATGATAGAGCTTTTAGAATAACATCTTAGAATAACATTTTTTTCTAATTCTCTTTCATTGCCTTGTTTTGTCACAGGGAAGCAAAAAAAAAAAAAAAAAAAGACCACTTCACATCTTTTTTAAGAAGCAGAATTCAAGGGTACTTGTCTAACAACATGAGGTCATAGGTATGGTGATGCATGCCTTTGTTTCCAGCACTCAAGGTCCAAATGCAGGCAGATCTCTGAATTCAAAACCAGCCTGGTTAGAGATAGCAAATTCCAGCCCAGTGGAGAGAAACAAAGTGAGACCCTGTCACAAGCAATATCAACAGCTGCAAAGGAAACCAAATCAAACCAAACCAAACCACCGCCACCCAATAAAACAAACAACTATATATAAAAGTAAACAAACAAAAAACAAGAAAGAAACTGGCTTCACCGTGTTTAGGACTGTGAACAGGCAAAAAGAAAAAAAAAGAGAAGCCATTTTCCACTTGAAATTGAAAAAAAAAAAAGCTATTCCAGTTAGGAGGTGCTAGGTATGTTTCTTCATTATACAAAACCCTTCCCTTGGATAGAGAAGCTGACATGTAGTACACTTTCCACACATAGTTTCAGTCATGACTGTTTTTTGAAGGAATGATAAATAATTTGGAATCTTAAAACCATTTGGGTGTCTCTTTCTTTGTTCATTCTAGAGTCTTGTTTAATAATTCCTCCACTCCATAGCTGATGCAGTCACTGACTGCTAAGGATTCAGTAGGGAATGAACAATATATATAGAGAGAGCCTTCTAACTTTAAAACCCAATCCAAAATGCATAGCTAGCAATTAAAGCTGTCTTCATTTTGTCCCACCTCCTTCTCATGTGACACCATCATTCTCAGAGTATAGTCCATATAGCCACTATGTCAGACTCACCTGGGAGCACATTCGAGCAGCTTTCCATGAGCCCTCTCATCAGACAGTCTGCAGGGGAAACAGCAGAGGCTCATCACAAAGCTAGTAGATTTGGATGTCTGCCTTAGCCTCTGTGCCAGCAAAGCAACCCTGCCACTGCCACAGATTTCAGGAGGTACTCTGGCTACCCTGGAATCCCCCTTGCCCTCCCCTTTGGAGAGGAGACAGGAAGAAAGATGCTTTATCTCCCTAACTTCTAATATTGAGGTACTTAGGGCCCTCTTTTTGTTTGTCTTCAGAACAGAGAAGGCACAAAGAGGCTCTAGTTACTTTGGGCTAAAGCAAACTCAGAGCATAATTTAGAAGGCAGGGAATTGGGAGCAACCATCACTAGCTTCAACTAAGAACAGATGTGTGTTTTAGCTGATATGCAAAAGAATGTCTTTACTCTATAGAATTTATAACATATTTATGCCCAAGCCCAGCAGGAGGACAGAGTTTGTTGGGCAAACAGGTCATACAGGCATCTCACTACCTACTATTGTAAAGCCAGCCATCAACCCTCTGCTCTCTGTGATGTCCTCTTCCCACTTATCTAGGATGGCATTCACTGATGGTATTAACTGATGAGTGAGACTTGGAAACTGAATTGCATGGATATCTGCTGCAAAAAGAAGCTGATGCTAGCTGATTGTCTGCATGCTAGGGATAGCTGATGCTCTTCTGAGTGGCACTGCTCCCAAAGAAGGCAAGCTGTTTCTTTAGCTCCATCCTGATCGTTTCTAGTCATTGAAATTAAACCTTGACTTTGGGTTTTGTATGCTTAGGACATTTTTATTTTGTTTTCACAAACATGGTTTTAAAACCAGAACATTCTATACAAAATTTGAGAACACAATGCAATCTGATGCTATTATTACACTGGTAATAACATGAATTCTTCTCAACATTAAATTTTACTATAGCACAAGAAACAGGTAAGTCCTTTATATACATACATACATACATACATACATACATACATACATACATACATACATTTATCTGACAGAAATAACATGAGGAAGAATTTATTTTGGCTCAGAATTTCAGAGAATTTCAATTCACCCTGATGGGGAAGGAATGGCAGTGGCAGCAGCTCAGTGTGTACCAGTAAGAGCATGAGCAGGCAGGTTGGGCACATGATGGCTGCTGGCCAGGAAGCCGAGTGCGAGCTCGAACTGGAGGCACACAGAGCCTCCTCAAGTGACCTAGATCTACTAACCAAGCCTCACCTCTCAAAAGTTCTAAAATCTCCCTAAGCGACAGCACCTGCTAGTGGTTTAAGCACATGACCCTGTGTGGGACAGTTCAGCTTTAAAATCATCACGCGCGCGCACACACACACACACACACACGCACATGTACACGCACACGCATGCATGCATGCAGGCATGCACACACATGCACACACATATGTACATGCATGCACACACACTTAATCATTATAAAATGATTTTACTTGTGCCAATGAGTTCGAGGTAAAATTGTTTTATAATACCTAAGTGTGTGTGGTTCTTGTGTGTGCATCAGTACGTGTGTGTGTGTGTGTGTGTGTGTGTGTGTGTGTGTGTGTGTGTGACGATTTTAAAGCTGAACTGTCCCGGAAAGATGCATATGGCATCTATTCAAATATAACTAATTTTTAGCCATATAGTATAGGATAACTATCCTATAACCAACAGGCTGAAAAGAACAGGAACATAGACTTTGTTACTTGTTAGTGGGATACTTTGCCCTAGTGGGTCTGCCATGTAGACCCCCAGTGCAAGAGGAAACTCTTAGCCCTCATATGGCTGCTGAACTGAAGGGGGCTGATATGTAGGGCACCCCACACCGGAGGAGTAAGATAGGTGAGAGAAGGGGGAGAGAGAGAGGGAGGATGAGAAGGTGGGCCTGGGAGGGGTGGATGGAGGGGACTGTGATGGAGATGTAAATTGAAGTAATGAATAAACATGAAAAAAAACCCAAACAATTTTAAGAACTGGAGAGATGGCTAAGAGCACTGGCTTCTCTCCCAAAGGACCTGGATTCAAATCACAGCACCCAGATGGCATTTCAAAACTGTCTGGAATGGCTGGGTGTGGTGGTGCATGCCTTTAATCCCAGCACTTGGGAGGCAGATCTCTGTGAGTCCAAGGTCAGCCGATCTACAGAGGGAGTTCCAGTATAGCCAGGGCTACAGAGAAACTCTGTTTTGAAAAACAAACAAACAAACAAACAAACAAACAAACAAACAAAATAAAACAAAAAACAAACAATAACAACAAAAAAATTTTAAAATGAGAGTATGCTGGTTAGTTTATGTCAACTTGAATTAAGCCAGAATCATAGAAGAGGGGATTTCAATTGAGACAATGCCTCCATAAGACTTGCCTGTAGGGAAGTCTACAGTGCATTTCTATAATTAGTGATTGATGTGGGAGGGCCCAGCCCATGGTGGGTAGTGCCTGCCCTGGACAGCTGATCATGGGATACATAAGAAAGCAGACTGAGCAAACT
The DNA here is from genome assembly GCA_907164525.1 of Lophiomys imhausi. Classification (NCBI taxonomy): domain Eukaryota; kingdom Metazoa; phylum Chordata; class Mammalia; order Rodentia; family Muridae; genus Lophiomys; species Lophiomys imhausi. Next base: position 5,519,963 of record CAJQZJ010032158.1, read on the forward strand.
AGGAGGAGAAAGTCAGTAAGCAGAACAACTCTATGACCTCTGCATCAATTCCAACCTCCAGGTTCCTCCAGTGCTTTGGTTCTGCCCTGACTTCTCTCAGAGATGGACTGTTACCAGGAGTATAGGTCCGTAAGTACATGTCTGGAGTTCATGGTTAGTGTGAGGTACCCTGACCAGTGTGCTGAGTGAGAGGTGGACAGGAGCCTTTCTACTTGCCATTCATGTCACAGTTACATGTGGATACTAAGCTTTGGGAGAGAGATTCCCCTTGGAGGCCTCATGCTAAGTACTAAGCCAGCCTCCCAGCTGCTAGTGAACCAGAAAAAACTGCTATGACATTCACCCCCTCCCACACACCCCTTCCACCAGTTAAAGCATCTAAGGCTTGTAAGAGAAATTAGTGTTAAACAGAACCAAAAGGCAGTCTTATCAGTATGCTGCAGTGTCCCATTGGATTCCACAGGGCCTTTCTTCCAGTAGCCTCCAGGGCCAAACTGAGAGATGTTCAAGGTCTCACAAATTAGCAATGTTTGCACACAGGACACCAACCTTTGTATATATGTAAATCATTTCTTCTTGATTACTTACAATGCCTGATACAACACAAAGTATGTAAAAAGCTGTTTTACTGTATTTCTTAGGAAACAATTACTTAAGTATTTCAATATTGATGCGGTTTTTACAAAAACAGTTTTGATATAGATTCATGGATACAGAGGGTTGATGATACATCAGGAATTGGTGATGTTTCTCGTTCTGGGGGAAGTAGAGAAGGAGGAAAGAGAGTTGGCATTGGTGGAAATCATGTGTTCTTGTCTCCTGCCACCCACTTAGGCACACATGGAGTAAAGATACTTTCTAGACTCTACCTGTGTACCTGCCACTCTTCTCAGAGGACACTTTTGCTGCATCTAGCTGCCCAAGAAGCCAGGACCTGGACCTGGAGTTGAAAGTTGGTTGCTTCTTGGGTACAAGTAAGTCCTGTACCCCACTTCAGGGGGGATTGTCCCTCTCACCCCTCTTGGGGTCCCATTAGGCAAGACGTAAGCAAACCCAGGAGGACTGGGCACACTGAAATCCCTCAAGCACCAGCCCTGAGCAGAGAGGACCACAGACTGTACAGCTCAGCAAGCCAGGTATGGAAGGTGGCAATCCAATCACCTTTTGCACTGGCCTTTCTGCTAATTCTTTGAGTTTTAACACAATATAGGAATGTCCCAAACTTCTTTACATCTGTGTGCCTATATAGAAAGATGTTGGAAATTAGAAGAAATAGAACTGCATTTGCTGTCTTTGGCAAGGGAGTTTGTCACTGTTTTATTCATTTGGAAATTCTACTCTCCTACCTTAGCATCAACAGAGTGTTTACTCTAAGCACACCAGCCACTGTAGTGTACCTGGAAGGCATTTGACTCAAGCCTCAGAATAAACCAGGAAACTAGGATCACATACTCTGCAGCACCTCAGTTGCTGCAGCAGAAAAGTACCATGCCTTTATTTTTGGTTATTGTCAAGGAAAATTATTTAGGGATGATTGAAAGAATCTCAAAACTATTTCCACATTTCCATTAGAACAACTTGAGTGAATTCAACTGACTGTTACAACCAAAGAAGCTTAAGTAAATGAATTGTTTCACACAATGTTCAAATATCCTTGCTTCTCTCAGAGCAGATCTGATCCTGCTATAAATACCCCTCTTGGTCCCTCTGGAGTCAGAGGACAGGGATATGCTGCTATTTCCTCTGCTAATCTCTCATTGTTCAAAAGTCTGGCATAGTGCCACAAAGGAAAAGCTGCCGTTCTTGCTCATCTGTACGTGTGCTTTCCTCACAGGGATGATTCCTTCCTGGAGAGTTAAGGACCTAGGCCTCTGCTCACTCACCATCCCTCCAGTACTCCTAGATCTTGTGCATTTACTGCTGAGACTAGGATTTCAGAGTTGCCCCACAGCTATCTCAGGTAAAGAGGATAGTATTTTCTGTACTCTATGACAGAAAACCATTCCATTTGTAAGTTCTGCCTAGATGGCAAAATATAAAATATTTCCTAAACAGACACAACTCCCAAGATGTGGCTGCTATACAGAAAAGCCTTATATTTTTCAAAAATTTGACTGCCTCATTACAATAACATGTCCATGTTTTAGTGGGGGAAGAATGGGTGTTTAGCTTGGAAGACTTTTCAATCTGAAAAGATAAAGCAGTGTGAGGAGTTTGAGTATGGGAGGGAGTAGCAATGGCCTTCAGAGAATGAAGTGTTAATGTACAGAGGATAGAGACCAGCTGCTTTTCATCTCCATAGAGAACAGGGTAGAGGAAATGGGCTCCTGTGTGAGATGTCATCCTGCCGTCTTGCTGTATGGACAGCAAGTAGGGCCCAGGCTGGAGCAGGAGGAGCCAAAGCAGGATATCTACAGCATGGGGGAGACTTCTGAAGACTGCTGCTATCTATAGTATAATTCCTGAATTGTGATAGTTCCTAAATATAGCATTAAAACGTTGCATTTCAGGACACTACCACTGTCTTCCTTTCCAATGTTCTGACTCAGAGTCATGATATGTAAATCACTATGCTAAGTGTAGATGAGCAACTTTCCTCATTTTCCCATTTACTTGGAGGCTAAAAAGTCTACATATGGATTTCTGTTCTGCAGTGTGTCCCATTTGCAACTGGAGTTTTGTACCTATCTATATTGGTGAAATTTTAATGGCCTGTGTTGTTACCATGGCAAATCCTAGGCACAAATGTATGTACTATACAGCATCAATATGTACTATATACATAGTAATATGAACATAGTAAGCATAAAATAACAGCAGTAGGAATTTTGTAGAAACATTAGTGCAAGGGATTTTCAAATTTTTATTTGTGGTACTGAGACTCTGTTCCTCTTTAGGGCTTTAGGGAACCAAGGCACTGTGATCCCAAACTTGCATTAAGGACATAAAGTAAATGGGTGGGGGGGGGGCATGGATTATCTTGAAAGTTATCGTAAGTTTTCAGTAATGAGGAAATATGTTGAGTTTCTTTTGACTCTGTAACCTTTGCTTCTGTTTGTTTTCAATCAATTCATTTAATATTTATTACAATGCTGTGCTAGTACTATGCTGAGCACTGACGGTGTCCACAGAGATTGGCTCATGTAGTGAAAAAGGAGGCTATCCACCAAAACTTGTGACTCAGAAAGTGCCACTGCATGAATAGGACAGAACATATCAGAAGCTTTGTGAATTGTAGAAGAATATATATACAGTCACAGTCATAGGTATAAGTTCTGGTATATTTAAAGATTATCCTAATATCTACTGTATCTTCAGACCCTTGATATTTTTCTAAAACTGTAATATTTAAATTAAGAATGAAATTATAATAGTGGGAAAATGTTGCAAAAAATTATTATTCTTTCACTGATGTTTCCCTTTAGAAAGGCAGCTGCTTAAATTTTGACACCAAAAATCTTTGCCAGAAGCTCTAACCAGTGAGAGAGGAAAGTCAGGGTAGATGTGGCTTCTGAGATGGAGATAGCCACCAGAGCTTTTACAGAGGTTTGACTCATAGTTTCCCTTTGCAAGATGGTCCTCATGTTAGCTGGCCTGGAGACAGACTCTCAGATTACTACTGGAATATTTCTGTCCTAGGTATATATAATTCAGTTGGATTTTTAAAAATAACTTTATAATACTCCAGGAAAGTGACAGGCCATCACTTCATTCCCATAAACTACTGTGCCAGATAATTTTGCCTTTGAAAACTATAGCCTGTATCTCAAACAATTAAAACAGACAATATCAACTGGCATTTTCCATCAATAGTTTTATTGGGCTAAAATGTAAATGTAAAATACTCAGTGAGGAAAGCACCAGCTTAGCATTTATTATTGATTGGTTCTATGCTAGTGGCCTAAAACTAATATCTTCTGAGATATTAGTGCCAGTTTTTGCTAGTACCACAAAAGCATCAAAAGAAAGGGAAGATTTGCAAGTTCTGAAATGATCAGTTAACAGCAGTGAAAACTACTGCCACAAAGGGTGCAAGTTTGGGTTCACATGTATGCTCTGGTACCTAGAAAGCTTCATAATGATTTGGAAATTCAAATATCAATTTAGAGAGAATGGATTTGAATATGGAATGTATGATTAGATAATATGGTATTTAATACATCCTGGGCTTGGGTGGAAGTTTGTTCAATTTGATCAAGTACCATAAAAGGAATCTTTGATTTTCTAGTTTAACCCTATGGCCATTATATATATTTTACCTACATCCTTACCAATGGGCTTTTGTTTATAAAGATTATTTTCCAATGTGTGTTATTTAGGATAACTCTATTTCTTTCATGCAGAATTTTTATGTTTTCTTCACTTATCTAAATATTTTCAAAAATCTTAAACTACTTAATGGCATATGGAAAACAAAAATGATTATAATTTGTTTTCATAAAGTCAGTAATATTAACATTAAAATGTTTTGAAAAGAGTTTTTGATTATTAACATGACCGTTTGTTTCCCCCCAAAATATGGTATCTATTATAACTTGCTAGCAAACTACCATCATGACCTCATCCTTTTTGAATGTAATAGTACTTTAAGAGTAAAAAAAAAAAAGGTGGTATATTATAATATAACATAAATTGATGCTTTATATAAATACCATTTATAATTTCTCCTATTAATGAAAGAAATAAATTTCGGTATAGTATCCAATATTAAAGCAAGTAAAGTTTTTGAAAATAGTATATAAGTAATCAATTTTAAGTGAAAAATGTTTATTGTATAAAAGAGACCTTGAAAGTTACTTTTAAAAAAAGACATTGATTTCACAAGTATTCTGTTTGCATATAGGCATAGCTATAAGCCACACCTCACTTTCATACAGAGTTCACTCAGTCATATAAAAATAAACACAAATTTACATCAACTAATCAACTGCACAATTCATTAAAACAGACACTTGGAGGGGCATTGTATTATTGCATTCAGCATGTGAATTTTCAAAAGTCTAAATACATTACTGAATATCTAAGAAGCTCTCTTGCACATTTTCATTACTTTATCTTATAAATCATTAGGATTCTTTTTAAAAGAAAGACATGGACACGCACCAGGAATGTTTGAAGCTTGTCCTTCCCTCCTCTTCCAAGGCACACATGGCAAAAATGAAACAAAACAAGAATATTTTAGTACATTCTCTTGTGTTCTGTTCTTTTCACTTTTTTCTCTTAACAATACAGTTTAAAAGCATTATAGATAATCAAGAAAAGGCTATCATTCACCGATGACAACCAGGCATCGGACATGTAAGGAAGTAAACTTGGAGTACTTTATAAGGCACCTGAGATAGCATCTGGCAGACTCTCTTCCTCTTGGAAACACTATTACAATTCTATTATGAAGTAATACTGTTCCTTTTGGTTGAAATGGTTTGGCAGCAATGTAAATCTCTGCATTCTTTCTTAGTAAGAAACGATGCAATGTGCTTTTCACTTCATATTTGAAGAAAAAGGTTCTTGTCTTTTATCCTTTCAATCTAGCTGTCAGTAAATATAATTTTAAACTTCACATAGAATGGATTAACTTTAAGTGTACAGATTCTGTTCTGTAATTTGGTGGTGGTGGTGGTGGTGGTGGTGGTGGTGTGTGTGTGTGTGTGTGTGTGTGTGTGTGTGTGTGTGTGACCCTTGTGTGTTTATATATGTACTATTTGGTTGGTAAGCACACGAGAAAATGGCTTTGGACTTTCGTTTGTCATTGGAGTGAAGAAATGCATTCTGTTTGAGTAAACACTGGTTGCGCCACTCAGTGTGCCACACAGCAGCCGGACTCCTCATGCTTGTGCAGAAGCGACATTCGGGAGAAGGTTTTGGAGCAGTTCTTGCATTGGTATTTCTTTACATCAGAGTGGGTCTGCAGATGTGCCCTCAGGTTTGACCTGTCTGCAAAAGCTCTGTTGCAATGAGGGCAAGAGAAGGGCTTTTCCCCTGTTGGGGGTGGGGATGGGTAAGGGAAAATGAAAGACAGTCAGTGTTTTATAGGACACAAAAATCAAATAATATTAATGAACATCAACAATAGTTTTTCAGGAGAATAAGAATTAGCATAGTTTGATTATATTCCTTCCACCCCCATGTTAGACAGCTATATATATTCCTATCTGGCCTTTTAAAACAAAAATTTAAAATATCAGCCAAATAGCTTCAGTTCTGCCAGACATGCAGAATTAATTCAGAATTAAAGGGCTTTCTCATGCTAAGGGCTTCTGCTTCAACAGATGCAGGAATGATGAACAGCTCTTCACATTCCCAGTTATTTCTCTTCTTTCTGTGTGATGACTATGGCTGTATAAATGCCATGACTCCTTGCACATGGTTTTATGCTAAGGGTTTAAAAATAATTCAGCAGCAATAAAATGAAACAAACAAAATACCAGATCAAATTTAGTTCCATCTACTCAACTTGTCAAAGAGTTGACAGATTTCCCAGTGAAAATGTAGCCCAAAATTATGGAACCCCTCTGCCTTTTTAATCAAATCAACACTAGAAGCCAGGTATTTGTATTTGCTGACTATTAGGGGCAGTTCTGCAGAACATGCATCAAGCACCTCGATCCTACTCTTCTAACTGATCTTTGATACCAAACCTCCTGCATGTACTTTCCAAAGTCTAAATTCTGTTTACAGTCTCTGGAGCAGAGGCTGTGAGCAACAAATGGAGCACTTGCTGTTCTAACAAGCTTTTGAGCAGGCAGGAAGCAGTTACTACGGCTCACCTCATGAAAGGGACCCCTGTCACTACCTCAACATACCCCACCGAAAACACCACCACACCACTGTTTGAGCCAAGAGACAATGTTTTCTACATTTCTCTTACCAGTGTGTGTTCTAATGTGTCCTTGAAGCAGCCAGGGTCTGGAGAAAGCCTTGCCACAGATCTTGCAGACACAAGGCAACGTGTGGGTCCGAATGTGCATCTTCAGTGCACCCAGGCTCACATATTCCTTGTCACAGTATTTGCAGCTGAATGACTTCCTAGACTGGGCATCACAATGCAGCTGCTTATGTTTGGCCAGACCAGAGAAAGTAGAATAGGTCTTATTGCATAAGTTGCACTGAAACTTCTCGGCTTCAATGGCATGGGGGTCTGAAAGCTTTGACTGCAGTCTTTCCTCTTCATCACTAATGGGACTTTCTGAACCACTGTGGTCCTTGGATGAAGTATCAGATGGAGGTGGAGGGCTTACTCGCCCCAAAGATGAGGAGTATCCAGCAAGAGGAGTAAGGCCACTGGGCAGAGTGGAATGGAATGGAGCTGCTGTCGTCCACACGGTAATAGGACTGTATGCTCCTGAGCTGAGAATCTCTGGTTTTGGTATGATAGGCATGGGGTAGCTCTCATAGAGATATGGGGAAATGATCACTGAGAGAAAGAAAAGGAAAGAAAATTAAGGCAAAATATTTTTAAATGTATACATACAGTCTGAGACAGAACATAACAACATGCACAAGACTCCATAGTGAAGACAGCCTTACACACAAAGACACACATATAGAGAAAACTTTCCCTTCACCTGGGCTTGTTGTCCTTGTGCAGGCTGACAATTGCCCTGACTCTTTCTAGCCTGAATTATGGACAAAGCTTACTGTCCGCATTTAGAAAGAAAAACTAGACACTATTTTAAAACTCTCTGTAAAGTTGCTTTCCAACTTTTTTATGCATGGTGTATTCTACATGTGCTATGAGTGTGGGCATAATGGCATGCACAAATCCAGCTGCTTTCCCAAGTGCCTGGCTACTGGAGGTAAGAGCTCAGTCTCCAGGAAGGGTGAGCTCACCTCCGTGCACTCATTTATGTATATACACAGAGTTGGAGAACCATACTGCTCAACCGGAAGGAGGCTTTCCTTGTCAGCAAAGAGCTCAAAGGTTCTGAATTAAAACTTACCCTAGGCGATCAAAATACTGTAAGGACTGTTTTAGGACAGCATTGAAAGGAAAGTAGCCTGTTGTGTGCTCTGAGTAAAGCAATGGAACAGAGGTTCACTTGCGCACAGATTGCAGAACAGTTTTTTTTTTGTTTTTTGTTTTTTGTTTTTTACCTGTGTGTGTGTCCAGTTCGCTGTAGTTGGGCTTCTTGGAGGAGTTGAAATGTTTCTTGACCAGGAAGGAGCGCGGCATGGTGGCGGCGGGCAGGCGCTGGCGGATAACGGTCCAGGCGGCAGTCCTACAGCATCGCGGTGGTTCAGGTGCGGCGCGGGGACAGGCAGGCGCCTCTGAAGTCACCCGGCTCCCTGCCCGACTGAGCTCCTCTGGGCGGGGAGGAGTTTTTTCCCTGTCTTTTGCTAGAAGCATCCAATCACAGCGGAGAGCTTCGGATTTCAGCCCTTCCTTCTGGGACAGCTGTGAACAGAGGAAGACTCTGTTGTCAAACTAAATTATTCTGGTTCAAAATGGGCTGTTGGAGGCTTTTGAGTGGAGGCCCAAATACATTAAATGTTTTCAAGAAACGAAATTTTAGCTCTTGAGCTCTTCGCGAACGCGTTCCCGCGAGCTGACCGCGGGCTACGACCTAGCTTCCAGATGTGGGCAGTGCCCGGCGCGGCGTGGGCGGGAAGGAAGGGCGGCCCTCGGGACCACGCAGGCCCTGGTGGCCCGGGAGCCTATATTTGGAAGTATCGCTTGGAGGGGGTTTATTTGTACTCTGGCAGATGTAGGCCCTGGCTTTTGGGAAAGGGAGGTGAAACTCCCCGCAGCCGCCAAAGCAGGTCCAGGGCCGCGCTTGGAAGTTAACTTGCTCGTCCCTGCATTAACCTCTTGAAAGGAATGCCTTGCAGCTTATCCCAGAAACTGGAGGAGTGCAAAGATGAAAGAGAAGGCCGGCGCAGACTCGGACAATAGGCAAACTCTGGAAGAAGCGTGGAAAGTTCTTAAGACATGGACAAAACTTCCTCCCTTTGTACCACACGGGTGTTTTAGTGAAGGAAAAAAAATGTGTGAATCTTTACAGACAATTCGTAAATAGTATCTGCTTTTATTAAGTGATGTTGCTTTTAGTGGGAGTCTTCAACACCCTTTCCTGGTTTGCATTAGAAGATGAGAAAGGGTTCCTTTGCTAAGTTACTTGACTGACAATTTAGATAGTTCAGTAGCCAGCCAATACTCATAAGGAACAGGTCTAAAAATGTTTCGAAATGATTCATTTTTAAAACTTCAGTTTTCGCCATACCCACAAACACCTGGGTTTATTTACCTCAATGTTTCCTATCTCTTCCCAAGAAAACTGGAAGAAACCACCCCTCTGCCATCCTCCACCCCGAGAGAGACCACCAACTTTTTTTCTAACAGGTGTTGGAAGAAAACAGCGGAAAGAGAATACCACAGGCGATGTCTAGACTTGTAAGAGAAAAGTGCATTGTCAGGCGGCATAACTTCTTAATCTGGGGATGAGAAAACAGGAGCATGTGGGCGGGGAAGGGGAAACCCACAGACTTCCTGGGTTAATTTCATCCTTTCTCCTTCCATCAGACACTGATTTAAATGTCAAACATAGAAAGGAATTTATTTGAATCCTTATATTAAGGAAACCGAATCTTTAAGAGACAGGAAAACACAGTAATGCGTTAGATTTCTCCCCAGGCTACCGTGAGTGTGGATCAGAGCTGCAGTCTGAGATCGCTAATTCTAGTAAATTTGCTCAGATTCAGGCACCTGCTTTATAGGGCAAGAATTCTCCTTGCTCTTTCCACCTAATTTCCGGTAAAAACACATCATTTGTTAGAGATCTAATATAGCTGAGAGAGCACAAAGCCACTGGACAACTAGGAATGTCAGAGGATATTTAAGTATTTATTTGCTGATAGCTATAACATACAAGATAACCTGCTAAAATGAGTTGTTGCAATTTAAAAATTTAGTAGGAATTAATTGTGCTTTAAAAAGAACTCCTGAATTTGAATCCAGAAGCAGAAACCAAGCAAGTTTTATGCCCAGGGACACAGGGGTTGGAGGCTTAGTTACAGATTTAAACCGATGCGGTGGAAATGCAAGAATGCAAGTCCAGCACACCCAAGACCAGCTTCAAGGACAGGACTCTGCTATAACATAATAGATATTCTCCTTGAAGCCACTGAGCTTTTATGAATGAGGGTGCTGGCTGACTGAAAGATTTTGTTTTGCTCAGGACAGGGATCTTTGCTTAGATAGTACCAGTACATTATAAATGTTTCATTCTGTATTTATATAAAAGGAGAGAGAGAGAGAGAGAGAGAGAGAGAGAGAGAGAGAGAGGAAGAGACAGGTTAATGGAAAGTAGCTTTTGTTAATGCAAGAAATTCGTCCTAAACTGGAGAGAAACTGGTGTTCTTCAACTAGGCAGGTTAAAGAAGTAACTTATAAGAGAGATACGTCTTGTGGAAGAGAAGCCTAGTCAAGTCAAGCTAGGATACCAGGTAAGTTAAATTAAGGAAGGGTCAACCTTAGACTTTAAAATGTAATCTAAGAGTCATAAACTCTTATTTTTGTAGTGGGCCTCATAACTTCTCTTCAGGCTTAAACCCACTGGAAAGTAATCCTGACTTGTTTTTCATAGAAAGGATTCCTAGGTCTGATGGGACCCTAGAAAGTTCATACCATCTCATTTTTCTCATTCTCTCATTTCCTGTGCTTTCTGGAGAAGCTGATCAGGATGATTTGAGTCATCCCCATGAGGCTCCCTGATTTCCTGGGGTCTATCTCCCTCATGTCTCCAGGTTTTCCTTCCTTCATCCCTCCCTCCTCCCTCCCTCCATTTCTTCCCTTCCTTCATTCCTCCCTCCCTTCCTTACTTACTTCTTCCCTCCCCCTCCCTCCCACTCCCTCCCTCTTCCTTCCTTCCCTCCCTCTCTCCCTCTCTCCCTCCGTCCCTCCCTCTGTCTCTCTTTCTTTTTTTCCCAGAAGACACAGTGGTGTTCTTCTGGCAGAGAAATACTTTGGTTAGAATAGCTGGTATTTATTTTGTGCACACTTAGGACTTCACTGTCCATAGAGCATAGTGCAGGCTGTTGGCTATGTTAAGGAAATGAAGTCAATCTACCACCAAGTGAAACATCCAGGACTTGAAGTAGTGGGACATCCATCTAGGGCTGTGCCCATCCCTAAAATGAACCACAGTTCTTTAGAGCTACAGCATGTGGCTGGCCCACTAATACCTATGAACAGTGTGAAGTGATGAAAAGTCATTGATTTGCCTGTAGTATCTGGAGATTATCACAAAGTACTATTAATTTTAAAACCTAATAGATAGGAACAAATTTTTATCATACTAACTGAAACTTCATTGACAATGGTGTGATGCCCTTTGTGGGTTTGCACATGTTTCTATCTCTATGTAAGCTTTGACATACATTTGCACTCCTGATTTATAATTTAACTTACTCTCTGATAAAGTAAACTATCTCTAAAAATTACAGAAATAACATTTCTTTATAGTATTTGGGCTTCTCTATATGAAATCATGCTTATAACACATGCCCATTAACTGTAGAATGAACTGTAGATAAATATTCTCTATCATAAAAGGCAAATTTAGCCTGTATTCATGTAGGAGTCTGTTTACATACTTTGAATTCCATATTGAAGACTATCTTTGTGATATGGAGGAAATTTACACAAACATACATACACGGAGAGACAGGAGAGAAAGAGAGAGGGAGAGAGAGAGAGAGCACATACACAATTCATCTATTGAAATTGAGATGAAAAACAATAAAAATGAAGATGATGTCTGAATGTCCTCTCCTGGTTATAGATTTCACTCATTTCCTGTGAATTCGCTAGGCTCATCAATGCTAATTTTATGTCTCTGGAATGAACAGGAATGCTATTAGTTGAGTAAATACCTGCACATTTGGTCAGTAGTAGTCAAGATTCTTTAAATAGGGATGCTCATCTTTTTAGTTCTTGGTTTGCACTTCTGTACAGTAGTGATGATGCTATCTATCCGATGAACAAGAAAGACTAAAAAATGTTATGCCCACCTGTATTTTATACAAGGTCTTAGAGATACATGGTTCCAAAGAGACACCTATTGGTCATCTTTGGAAGTAATAGAACTTTCTTTTCTTGTCTATAACTTCTTGACAACATCTGCCACCTAGTGGCCAATAGGTTGACATGACTGTACATTAAGCATCTTGATTTTGTTTTATAATCACAATTTCAAATGAACATTACTTGCTTTAAATTAATTATCATGTTCTTAACTTTAGAACTCATCATGTGACATTTCACCACAAATTACTTTATAAGTGAACATAATTTTGGCATGATCAGACATGAGAAATATTTTTGTTTTTGTTTTTGATCCAGATACTCACTATATACTCCTGGCTGGCTTTGGACTCTATATGTAAAAATCTGCCTTCCTCTAACTCCAAAGTCTTGAGATTAAAGCCATGTACCACCACACACAGCTATGAGGAATGAAGACAGCAAAAATGGTCAAACAAATGACCTACCTTTTATGTCCTATCTTCTAGATGCTCATAAAGACCCATAAAGCATTTCAAGACAGGCACCCATTCCTGAATCTAGGAAAGAATGAAGTAATAGAGATAGATTTGTTTTCAACCATTGTTCCTTTCCTAGCTGAGTTCTTCTGCAGTACAGTGCTGTGATAGGGGTTCTATAGTTTAATAGGACTATGTGATCAGGGATAATGAAATGAATGGCCTCTTTTCCTTCCTTCCTTCCTTCCTTCCTTCCTTCCTTCCTTCCTTCCTTCCTTTCTTCCTTCCTTCCTTCTTTTTTGTAGGGAGATTTACTTTTACTTTTATTATTTTTTTTTCTGTGTAGATGTATGTGTTTATGAGAGCAGGTGCCTGTGGAGGCCAGAAGAGGGAGGCAAGTCCCACAGAGCTATAGAAGGTTGTGAGTCACCCAATATGTATCTTAGAGATGACTTAGGTCTTCTGCAAAAATAATAAATGCTGTTAGCAACGGATCCTTCTCTGCAGCCCCAGATGGTTAGTGTGAGCTTGCTATGATGCCATGCATTTAGCATGTATTATTATTAAAACAATGCATTTAGACATTAAATATTCATAAAGGAGTATGATGAAAAGTTATAAAAATAACATCAAGAGATGTTCTCCTAGCTATGTTTTTTGACCTTGTTTGCAGTATCTGATATGGATTCCTGCCTGTGTAACAGGCCTGAATTCCAGTCAAAAGAGTGCTGGGTTACCTTCATACACAGCCTTTGCTATTATTGCATCAATGGGTATAAACTTGCCTGAGAGGTTGTATTGTAGTATACAGGGTACGGCCATTGCTTTATTTGTTTTGCTTTGTTTTCTAGTAGCTTACTATGAAAAGCTATGAAAGCTAACCTACAGTTTATGGTCAGTTCAATTTAGATTTCTTCAGTACTGCAACCAAAGTATCTTGCTGTCTTCAGCAGCAGCATCTAGCTATGATGGGTAAGAAAGACTAATGGAACAGCCTGTATTAGTTTGGCTGTCTCTGGGGCCTCCTTGATCACTAATAGAGAGGAAGCCTGTGTCTAGCACAGTGATTTTTTTTACTTAATAATGCATATCTTCTGGAAGCAGTACTGTTTGTCTATTCAGGGATTCTCTGTTCAAACACCCTCTTTTTAAAGGTAGTTTTAATTAGCATATAAACTAGTGGAGAAGCTTCAAGCACTTGCTAAGTGTCTGGACCCTAAAACCTAGCTAGCAGAATGCCTATAGACTGTAGTGGGAGAACCTCCCAGACATTGGGAAAAGGAAATCTGAAGAAAAGTGTCTAAGAACAAAGACACTTCACAACCTTCACTTGTTCCCCATTATTTACTGCCTCTTGAGAGCTTAGAAGGCCACCTCTGACTACCCTGGTCTAATTTTCTTTTCCTCTCTTCATCTGTGTTCTATTGCTCTTTGTTCATCATTTTTGTAAATTTACATTTTATTTTTATTTTGAAAGCCTTTCTAAAATCAGTGTTTGGCTTGTGTTTGGCTATGCCTCAGCACCCTTAGACCTGAGGTTGTTTTAGGTGATATAAACATGTAGTGTCTTTTTACCACTTTCGTAGCCAGAGCTGCCTTACCCCATCCCGATTGTCTCCTCTTCTACTTACCCTGTCTCTTCTTTTTCTTTGTCAACCACACACTATCAATAGTTTTCCTGTGCTGTTTACTTTTCCACTCACACTCATACTAATTAATATCCTAGTATACTCAGTACTACCTTCTATTTCCTAAAACAGTTGGAGATGAGAGGTTGATGGGGTTTTGTCCTTTTTCTATTCTGGGGGTTTCAGAGTACCTTCTTCTCTTCCTTCAGCCACAAGAAGATACTAAATTCTTGCTTTTGTCAGTCTCCTTACTGTTTCCTGCTTGTCCCTCTACTCTGCCTATATCTCCAATTGACCCTTGCTATGAAGGGTCACCCCTGTTTATCTCTTTCTACTTCAATAAAATGTCATGGGAAGTTAAGGAATTATGAATCACTCAGGGTTCACGAGATCATGACTCAGTAATAAAATATTAACTTAAAAATCCAAGTATGTATGACTAGCTTGAAACTCAGAATTTTATTTCTTATTCCTGGTAAATGACCTCGAGGCTGCACCTGAAGCCTCTTCCTTTTGGAACTAGAATCTTCAGTACCATGATAGAAAGAGAGGAACACTGAAGCCTGTATTGGGGATTAGATCTTCTGGTTTGGAAATCACATATCTAGGGCCCCAAATAAGATTGGAGACATGGAGTCAGTCACACATATTCAATATCCAATGGAGCAAAATCACTATGATCACTTTTACTAATTACTGACAAAGAGAAGAAACATAACTGTTGTTCTGTAGCATCAGGTGGGGCTCAGGCCTTCTCAGAGACCAAACAAGAAGTGTGTGCTCCTGCACCAATGGAAGGTCTGGGATATGTCAATCTGGACAGAAAAGGATGGAACACGGGATGGGATCTATCCAATGCCACAGGGTACCTCAGAGAGGTGGGAGAACGAATTTTATCCACTGCCAAGTGTTAGAACTTTTTCAATAAGCAAGTAGGAGGGTTAGGGTAACCCTCTCTGTCATGCAGAGAAAAGTTACTGCTCTTTTAGCTAAGCTGCCAGTGCTGAGCTGGGAAGCTTCAAGAACCTCAGAGCTCCTACACTGAGCCAAGTGGCTTTTGGAGGCCAAATTGTCACAGGCAGATCTGGTGGCTACTTTGGGGACAACCAGCAACCAACTGCTGCCACAGATGAGCACTGTGGGAAGTGGTGTGGGCTCGGGAGAATGGGAGCTTCAGAGGCCTCCATTGGGGTGACCGGTATTGATCAGGATGTGAGCCTGGAAGATGATGGCGATAAGTATGGAGACATTCTGATCATCAGGAAGATTGACTGGGTGACTGCAGAAATATACTCCTGCTGAATGGAAGTTTGAGAGGTGCAAGCCTATCTGGGCTTGCTTGGCAAAGACAGGAACAATAAAGAACACTATACTAGACATACAGACACTGGAAGAACAGAGACTCCAGACAGAGGAGATAGAGCACTTCCCACTGAAGAGTGGCAGATCGGATCAATTCATGATGCCAGTTGGTGGCTTCAACCTCCAAACAGAGGCCCTCCTCAGTTTCCTGAGTCCACAGCTTCTATGCAGGCATTCTGACACCCAAAAGAGACCAGTGGAGCCACTATTTTCCCTGGGATTTGCAACATAGCAGCATCAGGCTGACTGGTAGCTGGGGGATCTAGCTAACAAGTAGCTAGCAAGAGCTTTCCTGAGGCCAAGTCCGCTATGTAGTTATAGACTACATATTGGAACTCCTTCCATCCCCCACCTGGCCCCATGGATGGGCACTCTCCTGGGCACTCAGGGTACAGCATCTAGATCTCAGCCCAGAGCAAAAACAGTTCTGGACCATTTTGTGTAGCCTGAGCGAGCAGGCTGTACTGGATCACAGAGGCACAGGCTGACCCTGAAATTCACCTTAGAGCATCTTGGGAGGACCACACACACAGAGACTTAATAGTCTTCAAAACACATTGAACTATAGCTATAAGGGGGAGAAACTGTCCCCAACAACTGCCCTGATCTCCACATACCCTTGGGACTTGGTTGGTGTTTAGGAAATAAACTAAGAGATAACTTTGCCTTGCTTGTTCTTAAAGTTCAGGTTTGAGATTCCCCATAGGTAGATGTCAACTCTTTCATGTCTCTAGAGAAAGGAGTGTGTCTCAGTGGTCACACGGTTTCTTCTTCTTTCCTTCACATGCTCCAGTTGACCAAGGGTACAGCCTCCTCATGCATATTCACAGCTGCACAGGATGCAGCTTGGTCCCAGAGGCCTCAAGTCTGGCCTCAAAAGCAAGGAGAAAATTGGCACAATTCACAAACACTCAGAAGGTGATTGGGATGCCCAGTTGATCTGCCTGACCATTCTGGAGCATTACTGCTGCTGGAGAAAACATGCAGGACAAGAGCATGGTCACTAGATTAAGCAAGCCATCCTAACTGATACCATCACAGAACACTCAGAGCTGGAAGGAATCACCCATGCTGTGTCTCTTTCCTCTGAGTCTTAAATCCCTTCAGAATGTCAGCATTGTATGTGTGCTATCCTTGCTTGGACGTTTACCTAGCCAAAAAAAAAAAAAAGTTCAGAGCTTAGCTAGGATACAGGTCCAGGGTTGATGTGAGATGGAGGTCCACGGCCAAGCTGGGATGCAGATCCAGGGTTCAGCTGGGATGCAATTCCACGGCTGCGTGGGATGCAGGTCCAGGACTTAGCTGGGTTATGGGACCGGGGCTGAGCTGGGATGCATTTCCATGGCTGTGCTGGGATGCATGATCATGGTTGAGCCTGGATGCAGCTCCAGGTCCAACTGGGATGCAGGTCCATGGCCAATCTGGGATGAAAGCTCAGGGCCAAGGAGGGATACATGTCACAGGCTGAGCTGGGATTCAGTTCCATGGCTGAGCTGTAATGCAGGTGCTGGGTTGAGATGGGATGGAAGTCCAGGGCCGAGCTTGGATGCATGTCCGGGGCCGAGCTGGGATGCATTTTCATGGCTAAGCTGGGATGCAAGTCCATGGCTGAGCTGAGATGTAGTTCAAGGGATTAGCTGGGATGCATGCCCATGGTCAAGCCGGGATGCAGATCCATGGCTTACCTGTGATGCCTATCCAGGGCTGAGCTTGGATGCACTTTCTTGGCTGAGCTGGATTTCATATCCATGACTTAGCTGGATGAAGGTCAAAGGCTGAGCTGGGATGCAGGTCCAGTGCTTATCTTGATGGAGGTCTACGGCTGAGCTAGGATGCATTTCCATCCAATGCATGTCCTTGGTTGAGATGGGATGCATTTTCATGGCTAAGATGGGATGCAAGTCCATGGCTGAGCTTGGATGCAGTTCAAGGGATGAGCTGGGATTCAGCTCCAGGTCTGACTTAGGTTGCAGGTACAAGACTGAGCTTGGATTTAGGTCCAGGGCTTAACTGGGATGCATGTCGAGGCCTGAGCTGGATGCAGGTCTAGTGGCTGAGCTGGGATTCATGTCCAGGGCTTATCTGCGATGCAGGCCTAGGGATGAGTTGGTATTGAGGTCCAGGGCTCACCTGGGATGGAGGTCCAGGCCTGAGCTGGGATGCATGTCCATGGTGGAACTGGAGTGCAGGTCAAGGACTGAGCTTGGATGCAGTTCCAGGGATGAGCTTGGATGCAGGTCGAAGGCTTAGCCATAACACAGGTCCAGGGTAGAGATGGAAATCATTTCCATGGCTGAGCTGGGATGCTTTTCCTTGGCTGAGCTGGCATGCATGTCCATGGCTGAGATGGGATGCAGGTCCAGGGCTGAGCTGGGATGCAGAGTGGGGCCGAGCTGTGATGCAGGTCCAGGTATGAACTGGGATTCAGCTCCAGAGCTCAGCTAGGATGCAGTTCAAGGGCTGTGCTGGGATGCATGTCCATGGTTTCAATGGGTGAAGGTCAATTGCTGAGCTGGTATGCATTTCCATGGCTGTACTGGGATGCATGAACATGGTCTAGCCTGGATGCAACTCCAGGTCCTATCTGGGATGCAGGTCCAGGGCCAACCTGGGATGAAAGTCCAGGTCCAACCTGGGATTCAGGTCACAGGCTGAGCTGGGATTCAGTTCCATGGCTGAGCTGTAATGCAGGTGCTGGGCTGAGCTGGGATGGAAGTCCAGGGCCGAGCTTGGATGCATGTCCAGGGCCGAGCAGGGATGCAGGTCCAGGGCTGAGCTGGGATGCAGGTCTAGGGCTGAGCTCGTATTCAGGTCAATGGCTTAGGTGTGATACATGTCCAGGGCTGAGCTGGGATGCATTTTCATGGCTGGGGATGCAAGTCCTTGGTGGAGCTAGGGTGCATGTCAAGGACTGAGCTTGGATGCAGTCCAGGGCTAAGCTGGGATGCAGGTCCATGCCTGAACTTGGATGCAGGTCCATGGCTGAGCTGGGATGCAGGAACAGGACTTAGCTGGGATCAGGTCCATGGCTGAGCTAGGATGCTGGTCCAGGACTGAGCTTGGATTAAGGTCCAGGGCTCCACTGTGATGTAGGGCCATGCTTTCATGCATGTCCAAGGCCAAGCTGTGATGCAGGTCCAGAGCTGAACTGGGATACAGGTTCATGGCGTGTCTGGGATGCAGGTCTGGACTGAGCTGTGATGCAGGTCAAGGGCTGAGCTTGGATGCACATCCAGGGCTGAGCTATATGCAGGTCCATGGTTGAACTGGGATGCACATCCAGGGATGAGCTGAGATGCAGGTCCATAATTGAGTTGGTATTCAAGTCCAGAGATGAGCTTCAATGCAGGTCCATGACTGAGCTGGGACTCAGGTCCAGGGCTTATATGGGATGCAGGACCAGGAGTGAGCTGGATGAAGGTCTAATGGCTGAGCTGGGGTTCAGGTCCAGGGCTTAGGTGAGTTGCAGGTCCAGGACTGAGCTGGGATTCAGGCCTTGGGCTGAGCGGGGATGCAGTTCAAGGGCTGAGGTGGGATGCAGGTCCAAGGCTTAGCTTTGATGCAGGTCCAGGGTTGAGCAGGGATGCATTTCCATGGCTGATCTGGGATGCAAGTCCAAGGCTGAGCTGGATGCAGGTCCAGTGCTTATCTTGATGCAGGTCTATGGCTGAGCTAGGAGGCATTTCCATCACTGAGCTGGGATGCATGTCCTTGGCTGAGATGGGATGCAGGGTTGGGGCCGAGCTGGGATACAGGTCCAGGTCTGAGGTTGGATTCAGGTCCAGGGCTTAAATAGGATGCATGTCCAGGCCTGAGCGTTATGCAGGTCTAGTGGCTGAACTGATTTTTAGGTCCAGGGCTTAACTGGTATGCAGGTCTGGGGCTTAGCTGGTATTCAGGTAGAGGGATCAGCTGGGATGCAGGTTCAGACCTGAACTGGGATTCAGGTCCAGGCCTCAGATGGGATGCATGTCCATGGTGGAGCTGGGGTGAAGGTCAAGGACTGAGCTTGGATGCAGTTCCAGGGCTGAGCTGGGATGCAGGTCCAAGGCTTAGCTTTGATGCAGGTCCAGGGTTGAGCTGGAATGTATTTCCATGGCCGAGCTGGGATGCATTTCCATGGCTGAGCTGGCATGCATGTCCATGGCTGAGATCGGATTCAGGTCCAGGGCTGAGGTGGCATGCATTTCCATGGCTGAGCTGCGATGCATGTCCATGGTAGAGCCGGGATGCAGATCCAGAGTCGAGCTGGTATGCAGGTCCAGGACTGTGCTCAGATTCATGTCAATGTCTTAGCTGTGATACATGTCCAGGGATGTTCTGGGGTGCATTTTCATGGGTAACCTGGGATGCAAGTCCATGGCTGTGCTGGGATGCAGTTCAAGGGATGAGCTGGGATGCATGTCCATGGTCAAGCCGGGATGCAGATCCATGGCTTAACTGTGATGCATTTCCGTGGGTGAGGTGGGATGCATTTTCTTGGCTGAGCTTAGATGCATATCTATGGCTTAGCTGGGATGCTCTAGGGCTGAGCTGTTTTGCAGGTCCTGGGCTGAGCTGGGATGCAGGTCCAGTGCTTATCTTGATGCAGGTCTAGGGCTGAACTGGGACGCATTTCCATCGCAGATCTGGGATGCATGTCTTGGCTGAGATGTGATGGAGGTCCAGGGCTGAGCTGGGATGAAGGTCCAGGGCTGAACTGGGTTGCAGTTCCAGGCCTGAGCTGGATGCAGGTCTAGTGGCTGAGCAGGAATTCAGGTCCTGGGCTTAGCTGGGATGTATGTCTTGGGCTGAGCTGGGATTCAAGTCCTGGGCTCAGCTAGGAAGCAAGTCGAGGCCTGAACTGGGATGCAGGTCGAGAACTGAGCTGGGATTCAGGTCCAGGGCTGAGCTAGGATGCAGGTCCAAGACTGAGTATGGATTAAGGTCCAGGGCTCAACTGGGATGTAGGGCCAGCTAGCATGCATGTCCAAGACACCATGATGCAGGTCTAGGGCTGAGCTGGGATGCAGATCTAGGGCCGAGATCGGATTCAGGTCAATGGCTTAGCTCTGATGCATGTCCAGGGCTGAGCTGGGGTGCATTTTCATGGCTAAGCTGAGATGCAAGTCAATGGATGAGCTGGGATGCAGTGCAAGGGATGAGCTGGGATGCATGTCCATGGTCAAGTCAGGATGCGGGTCCATGGCTTAACTGTGATGCATATCCAGGGCTGAGCTTGGATGCATTTTCTTGGTTGACCTGGAATTCAAATCCGTGAATTAGCTGGATGAAGGTCAAAGGCTGAGCTGGGATGCAGGTACAGTGCTTATCTTGATGGAGGTCTACAGCTGAGCTAGGATGCATTTCCATTGCTGAGCTGGGATGCATGTCCTTGGCTGAGATGGGATGCATTTTCATGGCTGAGATGGGATGCAGTTCAAGGGATGAGCTGGGATTCAGGTCCAGGGCTGATTTAGGATGCAGGTAAAAGACTGAGCTTGGATTTAGGTCCAGGGCTTAACTGGGATGCATGTCCAGGCCTGCACTTGATGCAGGTCTAGTGGCTGAGTTGGGATTCATGTTCAGGGCTTATCTGGGATGCATGTCTAGGGCTGAGCTGGTATTGAGGTCCAGGGCTGAGCTGGGATGAATGTCAATGGTGGAGGTGGGTTGTAGGTCAAGGACTGAGCTTGGATGCAGTTCCAGGGCTGAGCTTGGATGCAGGTCCAAGGCTTAGCTTTGACGCAGGTCCAGGGTTGAGATGGAATGCATTTCCATGGCTGAGCTGGAATGAATGTCCATGAGTGAGATGGGATGCAGGTCCAGGGCTGAGCAGGGATGCAGGGTCGAGGGCGAGCTGCGATGCAGGCCCAGGTATGAACTGGGATTCAGGCTAGGGCTGAGCAGGGATACAGGTACATGGCATTCTGGGATGCAGGTCCAGGACTAAGCTGTGATGCAGGTCAAGGGCTGAGCTTGGATTCTGGTCCGGGACTGAGCTGTATTCAGGTCCATGGCTCAACTGGGATGCATGTCCATTTCTGACCTGATATGCAGGTCCAGAATTGAGTTGGAATTCAAGTCCAGGGATCAGCTTGGATGCAGGTCCATGACTCAGCGGGGATTCAGGTCCAGGGCTTAAATGGGATGCAGGCCCAGGAGTGAGCTGGATGCAGGCCTAGTGGCTGTGCTGGGATTCAGGTCCAGGACATTGCTGGGATGCAGGTCTAGAGCTGAGCTGGGATTCAGGCCCAGAGCTTAGCTGGGTTGCAGGTCCAGGTCTGAACTATGATTCAGTTCGAGGCCTGATTTAGGATTCAGGTCCAGGGATGAGCTGGGATGTAGGTCCAAGGCTTAGCTTTTATTCAGGCCCAGGGTTGAGCAGGGATGCGGGTCTGGGCCTGAGCTGTGATACAGGTCTGGTCCAAAGCTTTGATGCAGGTATGGGCTGAGCTGGGATTCAGGCCCAGGGCTGAGATGCGATGTAATTAAAGGGCTGAGCTGGGATAAGTTCCAAGGCTTAGCTTTTATGCAGGTCCAGGGTTGAGCAGGGATGCATTTCCATGGCTGAGCTGGGATGCATGTCCAGGGCTGAGCTGCGATGCAGGTCCAGGGCTGAGCTGGGTGGCATGTCCATGACTGAGCTGGCCTTCATGTCCATGGCTGAGCTAGATGCAGGTCCAGCTCATAGCTTTGATGCAATTACAATGCTGAACTGGAATGCTTTACCATGGCTGAGCTGAGATGCATGTCCCTGGCTGAATTTGGATGCAGGTCCAGGGCTGACGTGGGATGCAGGGCCGAGATCGAGCTGTGATGCAGGTCTGGATCCCAGCTGGGATCCAGTTCCAGGGCTGATCTCAGATTCAGGTCAAGGGCTGAGTTGGCATTCAGGTCCAATGGTTAGCTGGGATGCATGTTCAGGGCTAAACTCGGATACATTTCCATGTCTGAGCTGGTAGGCATGCCCTGGCTGAGATTTGATTCAGGTCCAGGGCTTAGACAGGATGCAGGTCCAATCCTGAAATGGAATTCTGTTCGAGGCCTGAACTGGTTTGCATGTCCATGGTTGAGCTGGTATGCAGGTGAAGGTCTGCGCTTGGATGCAGGTCCAGGGATGAGCTAGGATGCAGGTACAAGGCTTAGCTTTGATGCAGGTCCAGGGCTGAGCTGGGATGCATTCCCATGGCGGAGCTAGGATGCATGTCCAAGGCTGAGCTGGGATGCAGGTCCAGGGCTGAGCTGGGATGCATTTCCATGGCTGAGATGGGAGGCATGTCCACGGCTGAGCTGTGATGCAGGTCCAAGGCTAATCTGGGAAGCATTTCCATCACTGAACTGGCATGCATGTCCATGGTTGAGTTGGGATACAGGTGCAAGCCTGAGCTGGGGTGCAGGTCCTGGTCTGAGCTGGGATGCAGGCCCAGGGCTGTTCTCAGACTCAGGCCAAGGGCTGAGTTGCGATTCAGGTCCAATGGTTAGCTGGGATGCATGTCCAAGGCTGAATTCATCTGCATTTCCATGGCTGAGCTGGGATGCATGTCCATGGCTTACCTGGAATGCAGGTCAAGGGCTGAGATGGTATGAATGTCCATGTTTGAGCCAGGATTCAGACCCACAGCTTACCTATGATGCATGTCCAGGGCTGAGCTTGGATGCATTTTCGTGGCTGAGCTGGGATTCATGTCCATGGCTTAGCTGGTATGCAGGCCAAGGGCTGAGCTGGGATGCATGTCCATGGTCGAGCTGGAATGCAGATCCATGGCTCACCTGTGATGCATATCCATGGCTGAACTGCGATGCATGTCCAAGGCTGAGCTGGGATGCAGGTCCAATGCTTATTTTGATGCAGGTCCAGGGCTTAGTTGTGACACCTTTCAATGGCTGAAATGGGATGCATTTCCTTGGCTGAGCTGAGATTCATGTCCATGGATCAGCTGGGATGCAGGTCCAGGGATGAGCAGGGATGCAGGGCCAGGACCGAGCTGTGATCCAGGTCCAGGACCGAGCTGGGATTCAGGTCCAGGGCTGAGCTGGATTAAGGTCCAGGGCTCAATTGGGATGTAGGGCCACCCTAGGATGCATGGCCAAGGCCAACCTGTGATGCAGGTCCAGGGTTGAGTTGGGATACAGGTCCATGGCGTGTCTGGGAATTTAGGTCCGGGACTGAGCTCTGATGCAAATCAAGGGCTGAGCTTGGATGCAGGTCCAGGGCTGAGCTGTATGCAGGTCCAGTGCTGAACTTGGATGCAGTCCATGGCTGAGCTGAGATGCAGGTCCAGAATTGAGTTGTGATTCAAGTACAGGAATGAGCTTGGATGCAGGTCCATGACTGAGCTGGGATTCAAGTCCAGGGCTTAATAGGGATACAGGGTCAGGAGTGAACTGGATGCAGGTCTAGTGCCTGAGCTGGGATTCAGGTCCACGGCTTTGCTGGGATGCAGGTGTAGGGCTGAACTGGGATTCGGGTCCAGGGCTTAGCTGGGTTGCAGTTCCAGGCCTGAACTGGGATTCAGGTCGAGGCCTGATTTAGGATGCATGTCCATGGTGGAGCTGGGATGCAGGTCAAAGAGTCAGCCTGGAATACAGGTTCAGGGATGAGCTGGGATGTAGGTCCAGGGTTGAGCAGGGATGTAGGGCCAGGCCCGAGCTGTGATATAGGTCTCGTCCCAAGCTGTGATGCAGGTACGGGCTGAGCTGGGTTTCAGGCGCAGGGCTGAGGTGAGATGCAGTTCAAGGGCTGAGCTGGAATGCAGAACCAAGTCTTAGCTTTGATGCAGGTCCAGGGTTGAGCAGGGATGCATTTCCATGGCTGAGCTGGGATGTATGTCCAAGGCTGAGCTGGGATGCAGGTGCAGGCCTGAGCTGGGATGCATTTCCATGACTGAGCTGGCATGCATATCCATGGATGAGCTTGGATGCAGGTCCAAGTCATAGCTTTGATGCAATTACAAGGCTGAACTGGAATGCATTTCCATGGCTGAGCTGGGATGAAGGTTCAGGGCTGAGCTGGGATGCAGGGTCAGGGCCGACTTGGGATGCAGGTCCAGATCTGAGCTGGGATGAAGGTCCAGGGACAAGCTGGGATGCAGGTCCTGGGCTGAGCTTGGACTCAAGTCCAGGGCTGAACTGGGATGCATGTCCAGGCCTGATCTGGAGGCAGGTTTAGTGGCTGAGCTGGGATTCAGTTCCAGGGCTTTGTTTTGATGTAGGTCTTGGGCTGAGCTGGCATTCAGGTCCAAGGTTGAGCTGGGATGAAAGACCAGGCCTGTACTGTGATGCAGGTCCAGACTCACCTGGGATTCAAGTCCAGGGCTTAGCTAGGATGCAGATCCAAGACTGAGTATGGATTAAGATCCAGGGCTCAACAGGGATGTAGGGCCAAGCTTGCATGCATGTCCAAGGACACCTGTGATGCAGGTCTAGGGCTGAGTTGGGATGCAGTTCAAGGGCTGAGCTCGGATTCAGGTAAATTGCTTAGCTGTGATGCATGTCCAGGGCTGAGCTGGGGTGCATTTTCATGGCTAAGCTGAGATGCAAGTCCATAGCTGAGCTGGGATGCAGTTCAAGCGATGAGCTGATGAAGGTCAAAGGCTGAACTTGGAGGCAGGTCCAGTGCTTATCTTGATGGAGGTCTACGGCTGAGCTAGGATGCATTTCCATCGCTGAGCTGGGATGCATGTCCTTGGCTGAGATGGGATGCATTTTCATGGCTGTCGTGGGATGCAAGTCCATGTCTGAGCTGGGATTCAGGTCCAGGGCTGATTTAGGATGCAGGTACAAGAATGAGCTTGGATTCAGGTCCAGAGCTTAACTGGGATGCATATCCAGGCCTGCGCTGGATGCAGGTCTAGTGGCTGGATGCAGGGCTGAGCTGGGATACAGGTCCATGGCGTTTCTGGGATGCAAGTCCGGGAATAAGCTGTTATACAGGTCAAGGGCTGAGCTTGGATGCAGGTCCATGGCTGAACTGGGATGCAAGTCCCCATCTGAGCTGAGATGCAGGTCCAGAATTGAGTTGGGATTCAAGTCCAGGTATCAGCTTGGATGCAGGTCCATGACTCAGCTGGGATTCAGGTCCAGGGTAAATGGGATGCAGGCCCAGGAGTGAGCTGGATGCAGATCTAGTGGCTGTGCTGGGATTCAGGTCCAGGGCTTTGCTGGGATGCAGGTCTAGGGCTGATCTGGGATTCGGGTCCAGGGCTTAGCTGAGTTGCAGGTCCAGGCCTGAACTTGGATTCTTGTCGAGGTCTGATTTAGGATGCATGTCCATGGTGGAGCTGGAATGCAGGTCAATGACTGAGCTTGACTGCAGGTCCAGAAATGAGCTTGGATGTAGCTCCAAAGCTTAGCTTTGACGCAGGTTCAGGGTTGAGCAGGGATGCACGGCCGGGTCTGAGCTGTGATACAGGTCTGGTCCCAAGCTCTGATGCATGTATAGGTTAGCTGGGATATAGGTCCAGGGTTGAGCTGGGATGCAGTTCAAGGGCTTAACTGCGATGCAGGTCCAAGGCTTAGCTTTTATGCACGTCCAGGGTTGAGCAGGAACGCATTTCTTTGACTGAGCTGGCATGCATGTCCATGGTTGATCTTGGATATAAGTGCAAGACTGAGCTGGGTTGCAGGTCCTGGTCCGAGCTGTCATGCAAGTCCAGACCCGAGCTTGGATGCAGGTCCAGGGCTGATCTCAGACTCAGGCCCAGGGCTGAGTTGCGATTCAGGTCCAATTGTTAGCTGGGATGCATGTTCAGGGCTTAACTCAGATGCATTTCCATGTCTGAGCTGAGATGCATGTCCATGGCTTACCTGGAATGCAGGTCAAGGGCTGAGATGGTATGAATGTCCATGTTCGAGCCAGGATTCAGACCCACAGCTTACCTATGATGCATGTCCAGGGCTGAGCTTGGATGCATTTTCGTGGCTGAGCTGGGATTCATGTCCATGGCTTAGCTGGTATGCAGGCCAAGGGCTGAGCTAGGATGCATGTCCATGGTCCAGCCAGAATGCAGATCCATGGCTCACCTGTGATGCTTATCCATGGCTGAACTGCGATGCATGTCCAAGGCTGAGCTGGGATGCAGGTCCAGTGCTTATTTTGATGCAGGTCCAGGGCTTAGCTGTGACGCCTTTCAATGGCTGAACTGGGATGCATTTCCTTGGCTGAACTGGGATTCATGTCCATAGATCAGCTGAGATGCAGGTCCAGGGATGAGCAGGGATGCAGGGCCAGGGCCGAGCTGTGATCCAGGTCCAGGACCGAGCTGGGATTCAGGTCCAGGGCTGAGCTGGATTAAGGTCCAGGGCTCAACTTGGATGTAGGGCCAAGCCAGAGCTGGATTCAGGTCTAGTGGCTCAGCTGGGATTCAGTCCACAGCTTAGCTGGGATGCAGGTCTAGGGATGAGCTGGTATTCGGGTACAGGGCTCAGCTGGGATGCAGGTCCATGCCTGAACCTGGATTCAGGTCCAGACCTTAGCTGGGATGCATGTCCATGTTGGAGCTGGAGTGTAGGTCAAGGACTGAACTTGGATGAAGTTCCAGGGCTGAGCTTGGATGCAAGTGCAAGTGTTAGCTTTGGTGCAGGCCCAGGGCTGAGCTGAGATGCAGTTCAAGGGCTGAGCTGGCATGCATGTCCATGGCTGTGATGTAATTCAGGTCCAGGGCTGATGAGGGATGCATTTCCATGGCTGAGCCAGGATGCAGATCCAGGGTCCAGCAGGTATGAATGTCCAGGGCTGAGTTCTTGTCCAGAACTCAGCTGGGTCCATTTTCATGGTTTAGCTGGGATGTAGTTCAAGGGATGAGCTGGGATGCAGGTCCAGGGCTGATGTGAGATGCAGGTCCATGGCCGATCTCGGATGCAGTTCCAGGGTTCAGTTGGGATGTAGTACCACGGCTGTGTGGGATTCAGGTCAAGGACTTAGCTGGGATATAGGACCAGGGCTGAGCTGGGATGCATATCCATGGCTGTGCTGGGATGCATGATCATGGTCAAGCCTGGATGCAGCTCCAGTTCCTATCTGGAATGCAGGTCCACAGCCAACCTGGGATAAAAGTCCAGGGTCAAGC
Organism: Lophiomys imhausi; assembly: GCA_907164525.1. Lineage (NCBI taxonomy): Eukaryota > Metazoa > Chordata > Mammalia > Rodentia > Muridae > Lophiomys > Lophiomys imhausi. The sequence goes on from CAJQZJ010032158.1 coordinate 5,547,483, forward strand.
TGGGATACAGGTCACAGGCTGAGCTGGGATTCAGTTCCATGGCTGAGCTGTAATGTAGGTGCTGGGCGGAGCTGGGATGGAAGTCCAGGGCCGAGCTTGGATGCATGTCCAGGGCCGAGCTGCGATTCAGGTCCAGGGCTGAGATGGGATTCGGGTCTAGGGCTGATCTCAGATTCAGGTCAATGTTTTAGCTGTGATGCATGTCCAGGGATGAGCTGGGGTGCATTTTCATGGCAAGGCTGGGATGCAAGTCCATGCTGAGCTGGGATGCACTGCAAGGGATGAACTGGGATGCATGTCCATGGTCAAGCCACGATGCAGATCTATGGCTTACCTGTGATGCATATCAAGGGCTGAGCTTGGATGCATTTTCTTGGTTGAGCTGGAATTCAAATCCATTGCTTAGCTGGATGAAGGTCAAAAGCTGAGCTGGGATGCAGGTCCAGTGCTTATCTTGATGGAGATCTATGGCTGAGCTAGGATGCATTTCCATCACTGATCTGGGATGCATGTCCTTGGCTGAGATGGGAAGCATTTTCATGGCTGAGATGGGATGCAAGTCCATGGCTGAGCTTGGATGCAGTTCAAGGGATGAGCTGGGATTCAGGTCCAGGGCTGATTTAGAATGCAGGTATAATAGTCAGCTTGGATTCAGGTACAGGGCTTAACTGGGATGCATGTCCAGGCCTGAGCTGGTATTGAGGTCCAGGGCTCAGCTGGGATTCAGGTCCAGGCCAGAACTGGTATTCAGGTCCAGGCCTGAGCTGTGATGCATGTCCATGGTAGATCTGGGGTCCAGGTCTGGGACTGAGCTTTGATGCATTTCCAGGGCTGAGCTTGGATCCAGATCCAAGGCTTAGCTTTGATGCAGGTCCAGGGTTGAGATGGAATGAATGCATTTCCATGGCTGAGCTGGGATGCATTTCTATGGCTGAGCTGGCATGCATGTCCATGACTGAGATAGGATGCAGGTCCAGGGCTGAACTGGGATGTCTTTCCATGTCTGAGCTGGCAGGCATGCTCTGGCTGAGCTGGGATTCATGTCCAGGGCTTATCTGGAATACAGGTCTACGGCTGAGCTTGTATTGATGTCCAGGGCTCAGCTCATATGCAGTTCCAGGTGAGAACTGGTATTCAGGTCGAGGCCAGAGCTGGGATGCATGTCCATGGTGGAGCTGGGGTGCAGGTCAAGGACTGAGCTTGGATGCAGTTCCAGTGCTGAGCTTGGATGCAGGTCCAAGGCTTAGCTTTGATGCAGGACCAGGGTTGTGATGGAATGCATTTCCATGGCTGAGCTGGCATGCATGTCCATGAGTGATCTGGGATTCAGGTCCATGGTGTTTCTGGGATCCAGGTCCGGGACTAAGCTCTGATGCAGGTCAAGGGCTGAGCTTGGATGCAGGTCCAGGCCTGAGCTGTTTGCATGTCCATGGCTGAACTGGGATGCATGTCCATGTCTGAGCTGAGATGCAGGTCCAGAACTGAGTAGGGATTCAAGTCCAGGGATGAGCTTGGATGCAAGTCCATGACTCAGCTGGGATTCAGGTCCAGGGTTTAAATGGGGTGCAGGCCCATGAGTAATCTGTGTGCAGGTCTAGTGGCTGTGCTGGGATTCAGTTCCAGGACCTTGCTGAGATGTAGGTCTAAGGGCTGAGCTGGGATTCAGGTCCAGGGCTTAGCTGGGTTGCAGGTCCAGGCCTGAACTGGGATTCAGGTCGAGGCCTGATTTAGGATGCATGTCCAGGGTTGAGCTGGGATGTAGGTCCAAGGTTTAGCCTTGATGCAGGTCCAGGATTGAGCAGGGATTCAGTACCGGGCCCATGCTGTGATACAGGAATGGGCTGAGCTGCGATTCAGGCCCAGGGCTGCACTTTGATGCAGTTAAAGTTCTGAGCTGGGATCAGGTCCAAGGCATTTCTTTGATGTGGGTCCACGGTTGAGCAGGGATGAATTTCCATGGCTGACCTTGGATGCATGTCCAGGGCTGAGCTGGGATGCAGATCCAGGGCTGAACTCTTATGAAGGTCTAGTGCTGAGCTCATATTCAAGTCAATGGCTTAGATGCGATACTTATACAGGACTGAGCTGGGTTCATTTCATGGCACAGCTGGGATGCAGTCCAAGGGAAGAGCTGGGATGCATGTCCAGGGCTGAGCTGGGATGATGGTCCAGGGATGAACTGTGATGCAGGTCCAGGGCTGCGCTGGAATGCCTTTCCGTGGCTGAGGTGGGATTCAGGTCCTTGTCTGAGATGAGATGTAGGTCAAGGCCTGAGCTGGGATGAGTCCAGGGCTGACTTGGGATGCAGGTCCAACCTGAGCAGGGATGCAATTACAGGGCTTAGCTGGGATGCAGGTCCAGGGTTGATGTGAGATGCAGGTCCACGGCCAATATCAGATGCAGTTCCAGGGTTCACCTGGGATGCAGTACCATGGCTGCGTGGAATGCAGGTCCAGGACTTAGCTGGGATATAGGACCGGGGCTGAACTGGGATGCATTTCCATGGCTGTGCTGGGATTCATGGTCATGGTCGAGCCTGGATGCAGCTCCAGTTCCTATCTGGAATGCAGGTCGATGGCCAACCTGGGATGAAAGTCCAGAACCAAGCTGGGATACAGGTCACAAACTGAGCTGGGATTCAGTTCCATGGCTGAGCTGTAATGCAGGTGCTGGGCTGAGCTGGGATGGAAATCCAGGGCCGAGCTTGGATGTATGTCCATGGCCGAGCTGGGATGCAGGTCCAGGTTTGAGCTAGATTGCAGGTCTAGGGCTGATCTCGGATTCAGGTCAATGGCTTAGCTGTGATGCATGTCCAGGGCTGAACTGGGGTGCATATTCATGGCTAAGCTGGGATGCAAGTCCATGGCTGAGCTGGGATGCAGTGCAAGGGATGAATTGGGATGCATGTCCATGGTCAAGCCAGTATGTAGATCCATGGTATACCTGTGATGCATATCCAGGGCTGAGCTTGGATGCATTGTCTTGGTTGAGCTGGAATTCAAATCCATGGTTTAGCTGGATGATGGTCAAAGACTGAGCTGGGATGCAGGTCCAGTGCTTATCTTGATGGAGGTCTATGGCTGAGCTAGGATGCATTTCCATCGCTGAGCTGGGATGCATGTCCTTGGCTGAGATGGGGTGCATTTTCATGGCTGACATGGGATGCAAGCCATGGCTGAGCTTAGATGCAGTTCAAGGGATGAGCTGCGACTCAGGTCCACGGCCGATTTATGATGCAGGTATAAGATTGAGGTTGGATTCAGGTCTAGGGCTTATGTGGGATGCATGTTCAGGCCTGCGCTGGATGCCAGTCTAGTGGCTGAGCTGGGATTCATGTCCTGGGCTTATATGTCATGCACGTCTAGGGCTGAGCTGGTATTGAGTTCCAGGGCTCAGCTTGGACGCAGTTCCAGGACAGAAGTTAAATTCACGTCCAGGCCTGAGCTGGGATGCATGTCCATGGTGGATCTGAGGTGCAGGTCTGGGACTTAACTTGGTTGCCATTCCAGGGTTGAGCTTGGATGCAGGTCCAAGGCTTAGCTTTGACGCAGGTCCAGCTAAGCCTTGGAATGTATTTTCATGGCTGAGCTGGGATGCCTTCCATCGCTGAGCTGGCATGCATGTCCATGACAGAGATGGGATGCAGGTCCAGGGCTGAACTGGGATGCATTTCCATGTCTGAACTTGTAAGCATGCTCTGGCTGAGCTGGGATTCATGTCCAGGGCTTATCTGGAATGCAGGTCAAGGGCTGAGCTGGTGTTGAATTCCAGGACTCAGCTGGGATGCAGTTGCAGGTGAGAACTGGTATTCAGGTCCAGGCCAGAGCTGGGATGCATCTTCATGGTGGAGCTGGGGTGCAGGTCAAGGACTGAGCTTGGATGCAGTTCCAGGGCTGAGCTTGGATACAGGTCCAAGGCTTAACTTTGATGCAGGTCCAGGGTTGAGCAGGGATGTAGTGCCGGGCCAGAGCTGTGATATAGGTCTTGTCCCAAGCTGTGATGCAGGTATGGGCTGAGCTGGGTTTCAGGCCCAGGGCTGAGGTGAGATGCAGTTCAAGGGCTGAGCTGGAATGCAGAACCAAGTCTTAGCTTTGATGCAGGTCCAGGGTTGAGCAGGGATGCATTTCCATGGCTGAGCTGGGATATATGTCCAAGGGTGATCTGGGATGCAGGTGCAGGCCTGAGCTGGGATGCATTTCCATGACTGAGCTGGCATGCATGTCCATGGCTGAGCTTGGATGCAGGTCCAGGTCATAGCTTTGATGCAATTACAAGACTGAACTGGAATGCATTTCCATGGCTGAGCTGGAGTGCATGTTCATGGCTGAGCTGGGATGCAGGTCCAGGGCTGAACTTGGGTTCAGTTCCAGGCCTTATCTTGGATGCATGTCCATGTTGGAGCCTGGGTATAGGTCAAGGACTGAGCTTGGATGCAAGTCCAAGTGTTAGATTTGATGCAGATCCAGGACTGGGCTGGAGTGCATTTACTTGGCTGAGCTGGCATGCATGTCCATGGCTGAGATGTAATTCACATCCAGGGCTGAGAGGGGTTGCATATCAATGGCTGAGCTGGGATGCAGATGCAGGGCCGAGCAGGTATGAATATCCAAGGCTGAGCTCAGATTCAGGTCAATGGTTTAGCTGTGATGCTTGTCCAGGGCTGAGCTGGGTGCATTTTCATACCTGAGCTGGGATGCAGTTCAAGGGATTAGCTGGGATGCAGGTCCAGGGTTGAACTGGGATGAAGGTCCAGGGCTGAACTGTGTTGCAGGTCCAGGGCTTAGCTGGGATGAAGGTCCAGGGATGAACCTGTGATGAAGGTCCAGGGCTTAGCTGGGATGCAGGTCCAGGGCTGAGCTGGAATGCCTTTCCATGGCTGAGGTGGGATTCAGGTCCTTGTCTGAGATGAGATGTAGGTCAAGGCCTGAGCTGGGATGCAGGTCCAGGGTAGATGTGAGATGCAGGTCCCCGGCCGATTTCGGATGCAGTTCCAGGCTGCATGGGATGTAGGTCCAGGACTTAGCTGGGATATAGGACCGGGGCTGAGCTGGGATGCATGAGCATGGTCGAGCCTGGATGCAGCTCCAGTTCCTATCTAGAATGCATCTCCATGGCCAACCAGGGATGAAAGTCCAGGGCCAAGCTGGGTTACAGGTCACAAGCTTAGCTGGGATTCAGTTCCATGACTGAGCTGTAATGCAGGTGCTGGGCTGAGCTGGGATGGAAATCCAGGGCCGAGCTTGGATGCATGTCCAGGGCTGAGCTGGGATGCATGTACAGGGCTGAGCTGGGATTCAGGTCTAGGGCTGATGTCAGATTCAGGTCAATGGCTTAGCTGTGATGCATGTCCCGGCCTGCACTGAATGCAGGTTTAGTGGCTGGGCTGGGATTCATGTCCAGGGCTTATCTGGGATTCATGTCTAGGGTGGAGCTGGTATTGAGGTCCAGGGCTCATCTGGGATGCAGGTCCAGGCCAGATCTGGTATTCAGGTCCAGGCCTGAGCTCGGATGAATGTCCTTGGTGGAGCTGGGGTGCTGGTCTGGAACTTTGCTTAGATGCAATTCCAGGGCTCAGCATGGATGCAGGTCCAAGGCTTAGCTTTGACGCAGGTCCAGGGTTGAGATGGAATGCATTTCCTGGTGGAGCTGGGATGCATGTCCATGGCTGAGCTGGCATGCAGTCCATGACTGAGATGGGATACAGGTACAGAGCTGAGCTGGGATACAGAACCATGGCATTTCTGGGATGCTATTCCGGGAATAAGCTGTGTTGCAGGTCAAGGACTGAGCTTGGATGCAGGTCCAGGGCTGAGCTGTTTGCAGGTCCATGGCTGAACTGGAATTCACGTCCAGGTCTGAGCTGAGATGCAGGTCCAGAATTGAGTTGGGATTCAAGACCAGGGATGAGCTTGGATG
>CAJQZJ010032158.1:5633398-5659711 GCA_907164525.1 Lophiomys imhausi
CCCTAATGTTCCCAAGTGATAAAGCAAAGGAGACGTTTGTTTTCCTATTTTTTTTAATTTATTTTTTATTTCTTCAAGTTACATCTCAATCACAATCCCCTCCCTACTCCCCCCTCTAGTCCCACCCTTCCTCCCTCCTCCCCCTCAACCCACCCATCCTCTTCCCTTCTTTTTTTTGTTTAAGGTATCTTTTTCCCCTCAACAGCTCTCCCTTTCAGTCCAAAAAATGGTTCTTTTTCTTATAACCCTAAATACAATACACAACAACAGAAATAAATAGGCCACAATTGTAAGAGTTATATGGCTTAGCATACATTCCCAATGTCCAGTCCACATGTATTTGGCACCTGACTTTAACATTCTACTATCTAACCATCTCCATGAGTTTAAAGTTCTATATCTAACTCAGCTTTCATACTAACTTGCCTCATAATTTTTAAAATATCTTCTTAGATCCAGAACACCCTCTTGATTCCTAAACAACTCAAAATTTAACTATGAGACTCTAGGTATCTATTCTTCATCCACCTCAGTGACCTGAGAGGGATAAATATATCTGATTATATAGGAAGTGCAGGGACTGCAGCTTCCAATACCAAGAAAGGACATACCAGTGGCTGCCTGGACAGTTCCCATTTTCTCTCCATACATTGCAGCATCAATCTTCAGCTATTAGGACCCGCTTCTCTGACAGACATTGATTGTAGAGCAGGAATTATGAAGGACTTACCTACCCTGTCTTGGCAGAGCTAGGCTGTCGACCTATCTGCTTCCAAGTTTAGTCCTTTTTGGATAGAAGTCTGTCTACAGTTGAAGCAAGGGGTTTTTCTTGCAAAGAGAATGGCTTACCACCAATTCAATCATCTCCCATGGAGATTCTTCGATGCTCATCTTCTATTTGGAGTAGAATAGGGGGTGCTGTCAGGAGCTGACATGTCTCGATATCAAAAAATCATAAGTTAAGAAAACAACTTTGAATGCCATATTCTGCAGATCCCTTGAGGTTTTTGAAGATGCCCTATCTATCTCTTATATTTAGAGAAGCAAATATTGCTTGTCTCTTAGTAACTTGATTTCTGAGTTTTCCTATTATACCTTAAGAAACGGTGAAGAGAGTGAACATAGTTCGTCTTCCAAGCTAGTATGCTCTTCGAACGAATTCTGAATATACTTGATAAATGTGCTTTCCAACAGAGTGTACACACTTGTTTCCTTATGGGATAAAGAGAACTTCTACACTTGTTGATGTTTGTAATGTGCAATTCCAAAGAAGCGATTAGAATGTGCATTTAAAAGCCATGTTTTTTATGGAAACATTCGTGCCTGGAAGTTGTTATAAAAAGTGTGTTCAACTTACTGGAATAATGATCATCCTGGAAATCGTTCAGCCTCCCGAAATGGCTATATCTATTATCCCACATATTTCAGTGACACATTAAAAGCCCTATTTATCATAGTGTGATTAATCAAAGGAGATGTTTTATTTTTTTTCCCCGCAAGGCGTTAAGTAACAGTCCTGAGAGTGAAGAGAGTTCTTCTTAGAAGAAAGTACCCTCTTGGTACGAAGTCTGAATATACTTGATGATTGTGAGTTCCAACATTGTGTACAGACATGTTCCCTTATGATATATATAGAACATCTATACCTGTTCATGTTTGCAATCGGCGATTCAAAGGAAAGTTTTGATTGTGTATTGGAACATATTTGTTTCTTCGGTTTTTTTTTTTCTTTTTGTTTTTGTTTTTGTTTTTTTTTTTTTTTTTTTTGGTTTTTCGAGACAGGGTTTCTCTGTGTAACAGCCCTGGCTGTCCAGAACTAACTTTGTAGACCAGGCTGGTCTCGAAATCACAGAGATCCGCCTGTCTCTGCCTCCCAAGTGCTGGGATTAAAGGCGTGCTCCACCACGCCTGGCTCCATATTTGTTTCTTATGGAAGCATTTACACCTAGAAATTTTTGTAAAAATTGAGTTAAAGTTACATGAGTTATGACTATCCTGCAAGACATCAGAACCCAGATATATTTTTAATTCTTATGCATCATATTTGAGTGATCCACTATCAGAGGAGACATTCGTTTTACAGCAAGGCCTTAAGAACAGATTCCATCAGGAAACCTTGTGTTGAAATATACATTCTCAGCTCTTCTTTGGAATCGCCTATTACAAACATCAACAAGTCTAGAAGTTCTCTTTATCCCGTAAGGGGACAAGTCTATACACACTGTTGGAACTCCCATTTATCAAGTATATTCAGAATTCGTAGCAAGAGGGTAATTTCTTCTAGGAAGAACAGTCTTCCCTGTCTAAATGGCATATTCAAGTTCCTATCAAGAGGGTAAATTTTTATAAAAAGAACTGTCCTCACTGTCTGAAGTACAGTCTAGTTTCCTTTTGTGATAAAAGAACCTCGACACTTGTTGATGTTTCTAATGGGTGATTCCAAAGAAGAGCTTAGAATGTGTATTTGATTGCAGGGTTCCATAAGGAAGCATTTGCTCCTAGATGTTGGGTAAAAAGTGTGTTCAAGTTACATGAATTAGGCACGTCCTGGAATTCGTTCAGCCTCCAGATATGTTCCTAGTCTTAGCCTACATATTTTAGTGATACAGTAACAACCCTTCTGCTCCCAATGTGAGAAATCAAAGGAGACATTCGTTTCATTACTATGCCTTAGGAAGCAGTTGAGAGAGGGAACGTATTTTGTCTTCAAAGGAAGTAACCTATTTGAATGAATACTCAATATGCTTGATGAATGTGCATAAATACAGTGTGTACAGACTTGTTGCTTATGGGATAAAGAGAACTGCTTCACTTCTTTTTGTTTCTAATGGTGATGAAAAAGAAGACCTTAGAATGTGCATATGAAAGCAATGATTAAACTGGAAACATTCTCCCCTCGAAGTTGTGATAAAAAGTGTGTTCAGCTTACAGGAACAGTGACCATCCTGGAAGTCTCTCTGCCTCCAGATATGTTTGTATCTCTTAGCCTATATATTCCAGTGACGCACTAAAGGCCCTACATTTCCTAATGTTTGGAATGAAAGGAGACATTCGTTTTCATGCAAGGCCTTAAGAAACACTTCAGACAGAGAAGACAGTAGTTCTCAGAAGAAATTACCCTGTTGGTACGAATTGGGAATAGAGTTGATGAATGTGAGTTCCAACAGAGTGTACAGAATTATTCCCTTATGGATTAAAAAGAACTTCACTTGTAGATACTTGTAATGTGCGATTCAAAAGACGACCTTTGTATTTGTGGTTGAACGCAATGTTTCCTTATGAAATGGAGGCATTTGCGCCTAAAAGTTTGGTAAAAGTTTGTTCAAGTAACATGAGTTATCAACGTCCGTGAAGTGCTTCCATCTCCAGATATGTTTGCATCTCTTAGACTACATATTTCTGTGACCCTCTTACAGCACTAGGCATCTTAGTGTATTGAATCAAAGGAGAAGATCGTTTAACCGCAAGGCACTAAGAAACAGTCCAGACAGTGAAGAGAGTTCTTAAAAGAATGTAACCTCTTCATACGAAATCTGAATATACTTGATGAATGCGAGTACCATCAGTGTGTATACACTTGTCCTCTTATGGGATAAAGAGAACTTCTAAACTTGTTGATGTTTGTAATGGCTGATTCATAAAAAGACCTGGAATGTGTACTAGAATGCAGTGGTTTCTTAGAAGCCTTGGCTCCTAGATGTTGGGGTAAAAAGTAGTCTCAATTTATATGAATGAATCACGTCCTATAAGTCATTCAGCCAACAGATATGTTCACCTCTATTAGCCTAAATATTTCAGGGACACAGTAGCAGCCCTAATGTTCCCAAGTGATAAAGCAAAGGAGACGTTTGTTTTCCTACTATACTTTAAGAAACGGTGAAGAGAGTGAACACAGTTCGCCTTCGAAGCTAGTATGCTCTTCGAAAGAATTCTGAATATACTTGATGAATGTGCGTTCCAACAGAGTGTACATACTTGTTTCCTTATGGGATAAAGAGAACTTCTACACTTGTTGATGTTTGTAATGTGCAATTCCAAGGAAGCGATTAGAATGTGCTTTTAAAAGCCATGTTTTTATGGAAACATCCGTGCCTCGAAGTTGTTATAAAAAGTGTGTTGAACTTACTGGAATAATGATCATCCTGGAAATCATTCAGCCTCCCGAAATGTTTATATCTTTTATCCCACATATTTCAGTGACACACAAAAAGCCCTATTTATCGTAGTGTGATGAATCAAAGGAGATGTATTATTTTTTTTTTCCGCAAGGCCTTAAGTAATAGTCCTGAGAAAGAAGAGAGTTTTTCTTAGAAGAAAGTACCCTCTTGGAACGAATTCTGAATATACTTGATGAATGTGAGCTCCAACATTGTGTACAGACATGTTCCCTTATGATATATATAGAACATCTATACCTGTTCATGTTTGCAATCGGCGATTCAAAGGAGATTTTTGATTGTGTATTGGAACATATTTGTTTATTATGGAAGCATTTGCACCTAGAAATTTTTCTAAAGAGTGAGTTCAAGTTACATGAATTATGAATATCCTGAAAGACATCAGACCCCAGATATATTTTTAAGAAACACTTCAGACAGAGAAGACAGTAGTTCTCAGAAGAAATTACCCTGTTGGTACGAATTGGGAGTATAGTTGATGAGTGTGAGTTCCAGCAGAGTGTACTGTTCCCTTATGGATTAAAAAGAACTTCACTTGTAGATACTTGTAATGTGCGATTCAAAAGACGACCTTTGGATTTGTGGTTGAACGCAATGTTTCCTTATGGAATGGAGGCATTTGCGCTAAAATTTTGGTAAAAAGTGTGTTCAAGTAACAAGAATTATCAACGTCCGTGAAGTGCTTCCGTCTCCAGATATGTTTGCATCTCTTAGACTACATATTTCAGTGACCCTCTTACAGCCCTAGTCATCTTGTGTGTTGAATCAATGGAGACAATCGTTTAACCGCAAGGCATTAAGAAACAGCCCAGAGAGTGAATAGAGTTCTTAAAGAATGTAACCTCTTCATTCGAAATCTGAATATACTTGATGAATGAGAGTTCCATCAGTGTGTATAGACTTGTCCTCTTATGGGATAAAGAGAACTTCTAAACTTGTTGATGTTTGTAATGGGTGATTCCTAAGAAGACCTGGAATGTGTACTAGAATGCAGTGGTTTCTTAGAAGCCTTGGCTCCTAGACGTTGGGGTAAAAAGTGTGTTCAATTTACATGAATGATGCACGTCCTATAAGTCATTCAGCCTCCAGATATGTTCACCTCTATTAGCCTAAATATTTCAGTGACACAGTAACAGCATTAATGTTCCCAAGTGATAAAGCAAAGGAGACGTTTGTTTTCCTACTATACCTAAAGAAACGGTGAAGAGAGTGAACATAGTTCGTCTTCGAAGCTAGTATGCTGTTCGAACGAATTCTGAATATACTAGATGAATGTGCGTTCCAACAGGGTGTACACACTTGTTCCCTTATGGGATAAAGAGAACTTCTACACTTGTTGATGTTTGTAATGTGCAATTCCGAAGAAGCGATTAGAATGTCCATTTAAAAGCCATGTTTTTATGGAAACATTCGTGCCTGGAAGTTGTTATAAAAAGTGTGTTCAACTTACTGGAATAATGATCATCCTGGAAATCGTTCAGCTTCCCGAAATGTTTATATCTATTATCCCACATATTTCAGTGACACATTAAAAGCCCTTTTTATCCTTGTGTGATGAATCAAAGGGGATGTATTGTTTTTTTTTTTCCCGTAAGGCTTTAAGTAACAGTCCTCAGAGTGAAGAGAGTTCTTCTTAGAAGAATGTACCCTCTTGGAACGAATTCTGTGTATACTTGATGAATGTGAGTTCCAACATTGTGTACAGACATGTTCCCTTATGATATATGTAGAACATCTATACCTGTTCATGTTTGCAATCGGCGATTCAAAGGAGAGTTTTGATTGTGTATTGGAACATATTTGTTTCTTATGGAAGCATTTGCACCTAGAAGTTTTTGTAAAAAGTGAGTTCAAGGTACATGATTTATGAATATCCTGCAAGGAATCAGACCCCAGATATATTTTTAATTCTTATGCATCATATTTGAGTGTCCCTCTGACAGCACTAATGTTCCTAATGTGAGAAATCAGAGGAGACATTCGTTTTACTGCAAGGACTTAAGAACAGATTCCATCAGGAAACATTGTGTTGAAATATACATTCAAAGCTCTTCTTTGGAATCGCCCATTACAAACATCAACAAGTGTAGAAGTTCTCTTTATCCCATAAGAGGACAGGTCTGCGCACACTGTTGGAACCCCCATTTATCAAGTATATTCAGAATTCGTAGCAAGAGGGTAATTTCTTCTAGGAAGAACAGTCTTCACTGTCTGAATGGCATATTCAAGTTCCTATCAAGACGGTACATTTTTATAAAAAGAACTGTCTTCACTGTCTGAAATACAGTCTAGTTTCCTTTTGGGATAAAAGAATTTCGACACTTGTTGATGTTTCTAATGGGTGATTCCAAAGAAGAGCTTAGAATGTGTATTTGAATGCAGGCGTTCCATAAGGAAGCATTTGCTCCTAGAAGTTGGGGTCAAAAGTATGTTCAAGTTACATGAATTATGCGCGTCCTGGAATTCGTTCAGCATCCAGATATGTTCCTAGTCTTAGCCTACATATTTTAGTGATACAGTAACAACCCTTCTGCTCCCAATGTGAGAAATCAAAGGAGACATTCATTTCATTACTATGCCGTAGGAAGCAGTTCAGAGAGGGAACGTATTTTGTCTTCAAAGGAAGTAACCTATTTGAATGAATACTCAATATGCTTGATGAATGTGCATACCTACAGTGTGTACAGACTTGTTGCTTATGGGATAAAGAGAACTGCTTCACTTCTTTTTGTTTCTAATGGTGATGAAAAAGAAGACCTTAGAATGTGCATATGAAAGCAATGATTAAACTGGAAACATTCTCCCCTAGAAGTTGTGATAAAAAGTGTTTTCAGCTTACAGGAACAATGACCATCCTGGAAGTCTCCCTGCCTCCAGATATGTTTATATCTCTTAGCCTATATATATCAGTGATGCACTAACAGCCCTACATTTCCTAATGTTTGGAATAAATGGAGATATTCGTTTTCATGCAAGGCCTTAAGAAACACTTCAGACAGAGAAGACAGTAGTTCTCAGAAGAAATACCCTGGTGGTACGAATTGGGAATATAGATGATGAATGTGAGTTCCAACAGTGTGTACAGAATTGTTCCCTTATGGATTAAAAAGAACTTCAGTTGTAGATACTTGTAATGTGCGATTCAAAAGACGATCTAAGTAATTGTGTTTGAACGCAATGTGTCCTTATGGAATGGAGGCATTTGCGACTAGAAGTTTGGTAAAAAGTGTGTTCATGTAACCTGAATTATCAACGTCCGCGAAGTGCTTCCGTCTCCAGATATGTTTGCATCTCTTAGCCTAACTATTTCAGTGACCCTCTTACAACCCTAGGCATCTTAGTGTATTGAAACAAAGGAGAAGTTCGTTTAACCGCAAGGCATTAAGAAACAGTCCAGACAGTGAAGAGAGTTCGTAAAAGAATTTAACCTCTGCATACGAATTCTGAATATACTTGATGAATGCGAGTGTCATCAGTGTGTATAGACTTATGGGATAAAGAGAACTTCTAAACTTGTTGATGTTTGTAATGGGTGATTCCTAAGAAGAATTGGAATGTGTACTAGAATGCAGTGGTTTCTTAGAAGCCTTGGCTCCCAGATGTTGGGGTAAAAAGAGTGTTCAATTTACATGAATGATGCAGTCCTATAGTCATTCAGCCTCCAGATATGTTCACCTCTATTAGCCTAAATATTTCAGTGACACATTAACAGCCCTAATGTTCCCAAGTGATAAAGCAAAGGAGACGTTTGTTTTCCTACTATACCTTAAGAAACGGTGAAGAGAGTGAACATAGTTCGTCTTCGAAGCTAGTATGCTCTTCGAACGAATTCTGAATATACTTGATGTATGTGCGGTCCAACAGAGTGTACACACTTGTTTCCTTATGGGATAAAGAGAGCGTCTACACTTGTTGATGTTTGTAATGTGCAATTCCAAAGAAGCGATTAGAATGTGCATTTAAAAGCCATGTTTTTATGGAAACATTCGTGCCTGGAAGTTGTTGTAAAAATTGTGTTCAACAAACTGGAATAATGATCATCCTGGAAATCGTTCAGCCTCCCGAAATGTTTATATCTATTATCCCACATTTTTCAGTGACACATTAAAAGCCCTATTTATCATAGTGTCATGAATAAAGGAGATGTATTATTTTTTTTCCCCGGAAGGCCTTAATTAACATTCCTCGGAGTGAAATGAGTTCTTCTTAGAAGAAAGTATCGTCTTGGAACAAATTCTGAATACACATGATGAATGTGAGTTCCAACATTGTGTACAGACATGTTCCCTTATGATATATGTAGAACATCTATACCTGTTCATGTTTGCTATCGGCGATTCAAAGGAGAGTTTTGATTGTGTATTGGAACATATTTGTTTCTTATGGAAGCATTTGCACCTAGAATTTTTTGTAAAAAGTGAGTTCAAGTTACATGAATTATGAATATCCTGCAAGACATCAGACACCAGATATATTTTTAATTCGTATGCATCATATTTGAGTGACCCACTAACAGCATTAATGTTCCTAGAGTGAGAAATCAGAGGAGACATTCGTTTTACTGCAAGGCCTTAAGAACAGATTCCATCAGGAAACATTCTGTTGAAATATACATTCTAAGCTCTTCTTTGGAATCGCCCATTACAAACATCAACAAGTGTAGAAATTCTCCTTATCCCAAAAGGTGACAAGTCTGTACACACTGTAGGAACTCCAATTTATCAAGTATATTCAGAATTCGTAGCAAGAGGGTAATATCTTCTAGGAAGAACAGTCTTCACTGTCTGAATGGCATATTCAAGTTCCTATCAAGAGGGTACACTGTTATAAAAAGAACTGTCTTCACTGTCTGAAGTACAGTCCAGTTTCCTTTTGGGATAAAAGAACTTCGACACTTGTTGATGTTTCTAATGGGTGATTCCAAAGAAGAGCTTAGAATGTGTATTTGAATGCAGGGGTTCCATAAGGCAGCATTTGCTTCTAGAAGTTGGGGTAAAAAGTGTGTTCAAGTTACATGAATTATGCACGTCCTGGAATTTGTTCAGCCTCCAGATATGTTCCTATCTCTTAGCCTACATATTTCAGTGATACAGTAACAACCCTTCCGCTCCCAATGTGAGAAATCAAAGGAGACATTCGTTTCATTACTATGCCTTAGGAAGCAGTTCAGAGAGGGAACGTATTCCGTCTTCAAAGGAAGTAACCTATTTGAACGAATACTCAATATGCTTGATGAATGTGAATTCCTACAGTGTGTACAGACTTGTTTCTTATGGGATAAAGAGAACTGCTTCACTTCTTTATCTTTCTAATGGCGATTAAAAAGAAGATCTTAGAATGTGCATTTGAAAGCAATGATTAAAATGGAAACATTCACCCCTAGAAGTTTTGATAAAAAGTGTGTTCAACTTACAGGAACAATGACCATCCTGGAAGTGTCTCTGCCTCCAAATATGTTTATATCTCTCAGCCTATATATTTCAGTGACACACTAACAGTCCTACATTTCCTAATGTTTGGAATGAAAGGAGACATTCGTTTTCATGCAAGGCCTTAAGAAACACTTCAGACAGAGAAGAGAGTAGTTCTCAGAAGAAATTACCCTGTTGGTACGAATTGGGAATATAGTTGATGAATGTGAGTTCCAACAGAGTGTACAGAATTGTTCCCTTATGGATTAAAAAGAATGTCACTTGTAGATACTTGTAATGTGCGATTCAAAAGACGACCTTTGGATTTGTGGTTGAACGCAATGTTTCCTTAGTTTGGTGAAAAGTGTGTTCATGTAACATGAATTATCAACGTCCGTGAAGTGCTTCCGTCTCCAGATATGTTTGCATCTCTTAGCCTACATATTTCAGTAACCCTCTTACAGCCCTAGGCATCTTAGTGTATTGAATCAAAGGAGAAGTTCGTTTAACCGCAAGGCATTAAGAAACAGTCCAGACAGTGAAGAGAGTTCCTAAAAGAATGTAACCTCTTCACACGAAATCTGAATATACTTGATGAATGCGAGTTCCATCAGTGTGTACAGACTTGTCCTCTTATGGGATAAATAGAACTTCTAAACTTGTTGATGTTTGTAATGGGTGATTCCTAAGAAGAACTGGAATGTGTACTAGAATGCAGTGGTTTCTTAGAAGCCTTGGCTCCTAGACATTGGGTAAAAAGTGTGTTCAATTTACATGAATGATGCACATCCTATAAGTCATTCAGCCTCCAGATATGTTCACCTCTATTAGCCTAAATATTTCAGCGACACAGTAACAGCCCTAATGTTCCCAAGTGATAAAGCAAAGGAGACGTTTGTTTTCCTACTATACCTTAAGAAACGGTGAAGAGAGTGAACATAGTTCGTCTTCGAATCTAGTATGCTCTCCGAACGAATTCTGAATATACTTGATGTATGTGCGTTCCAACAGGGTGTAAACACTTGTTTCCTTATGGGATAAAGAGAACGTCTACACTTGTTGATGTTTGTAATGTGCAATTCCAAAGAAGCGATTAGAATGTGCATTTAAAAGCCATGTTTTTATGGAAACATTCGTGCCTGGAAGTTGTTATAAAAAGTGTGTTGAACTTACTGGAATTATGATCATCCTGGAAATCGTTCAGCCTCCCGAAATGTTTGTATCTATTATCCCACATATTTCAGTGGCACATTAAAAGGCCTTTTTATCGTAGTGTGATGAATCAAAGGAGATGTATTATTTTTTTTTCCCGCAAGGCCTTAAGTAACAGTTCAGAGTGAAGAGAGTTCTTCTTAGAAGAATGTTCCCCCTTGGAACGAATTCTGAATATACTTGACGAATGTGCGTTCCAACAGAGTGTACACACTTGTTTCCTTATGGGATAAAGAGAACTTTTGCACTTGTTGATGTTTGTAATGTGCAATTCCAAAGAAGCAATTAGAATGTGCATTTAAAAGCCACGTTTTTATGGGAACATTCGTGCCTGGAAGTTGTTATTAAAGTGTGTTCAACTTGCTGGAATAATGATCATCCTGGAAATCGTTCAGCCTCCCGAAACGTTTATATCTATTATCCCACACATTTCAGTGACACATTAAAAGCCCTATTTATCGTAGGGTGATGAAACAAAGAGATGTATTTTTTTTTCCTGCAAGGCCTTAAGTAACAGTCCTCAGAGTGAAGAGAGTTCTTCTTAGAAGAATGTACCCTCTTGGAACGAATTCTGTGTATACTTGATGAATGTGAGTTCCAACATTGTGTACAGACATGTTCCCTTATGATATATGTAGAACATCTGTACCTGTTCATGTTTGCAATCGGCGATTCAAAGGAGAGTTTTGATTGTGTATTGGAATATATTTGTTTCTTGTTTTTAAATACTTTATTTTTTTTTCTTCAAGTTACATCTCAGTAACAAACCCCTCCCTATTCCCCCTTCCTATCCTGCCCTTCCACCCTCTTCCACCCAGAAGTTTCCCCTTTCAGTCCAACAGATGGTTCCTTCTCTTATAACAGTAAGTATTATACAAAACAACAGATATAAATATGCCACATTTATGAGAGTTAAATGGCCCAGTATACCTTCCCAAAGTCCAGTTTATACATATTTGGCCCCTGACTTTAACATTCTACTATCTAACCATCTCCATGAGTTTAAAGGTCTATATGTGACTCAACATTCATAATAATTTGCAACACACTTTTAAGAGTATCTTCTTAGATCTATAACACCCTCTTGATTCCTAAACAGTTCAAAATTTAACTATGAGACTCTATCTGTCTATTCTTCAACCACCTCAGAGACCTGAGAGGGATAAATATATTTGCCTATACAGGAAGTGCAGGGCCTGCAGCTTCCAAAACTAAGAAAGGACATACCAATGACTGCCTGGACAGTTCCCGTTTTCTCTCCATACATTCCAGCATCATTCTTCAGCCTTTGGGTCCTGTTTCTCTGACAGACATGTAGAGCAGGGATTATGAAGGACTTACCTACCCTGTCTTGGCAGAGTTAGGCTGTAGACTTCTCTGCTCCCACGTTTTGTCCTTTTTGGACAGCAATCTGTCAGCAGTTGGTGCATGGGGTTTTTTCATGCCAAGAGAAAGGCTTGCCACTAATTCAATCCTCTTACAGTGGAGGTTCTTCGATGCTTAACTTCTACTTGGAGTAGAATATGGGGTGCTGTCAGGTGCTGATATGTCTCGATATCAAAAAAAATCTTGATTTACGATAACATCTTTGAATGCCATATTCTGCAGATCTCTTGGGGTTTTTGAAGATGCCCTATCCATCTCTTGTATTTAGATAAGCAAATGTTGCTTGTCTCTTAGCAACTTGATTACTGGGTAGTTT
The DNA here is from genome assembly GCA_907164525.1 of Lophiomys imhausi. Classification (NCBI taxonomy): domain Eukaryota; kingdom Metazoa; phylum Chordata; class Mammalia; order Rodentia; family Muridae; genus Lophiomys; species Lophiomys imhausi. The sequence goes on from CAJQZJ010032158.1 coordinate 5,645,902, forward strand.
AGAGAATATCTGTCATAGACTGTCATAGTAGCAAACAAAGTGACATGTTTGCATGACTAGGAGTTTGTTTTAACTATCCTAGACAGTCTTAGATGGTTGGTATCAAGAGATCAGAGCTTCACATTTTATTTTTAAGTATCTCTAGGTATGATACCATTGGGAAGCGTTACCTTTAAATTTGTATCAATATACAAAGATCTATTCAATTGTGGTTAAATACACTCTTAATTATGTATCAATATACCAAGATCTATGCCTATGTAGCCCAATATAATCTTAATATTACGTCCATATGCAAGGGTCAATACCATTGTGGCCAACTATAATCTTAATTTTGTTTTAATATACAAAGATCAATACTGATCTAATCCAATACAATCTTATTTTTGCACAATAAACAATGGTCAATACCACTTTAGCCAAATAAACTACTAATTTTATATCAATATACAAAGGTATAAGGGCATATTCAATAATCTGCCCCTTCTCTTGGACCTTCCTGTGCTATGTCTGTATCTCATTTTTCTCAAGCCCATGCACTCCTACATAGGAGAGGAAAAAGGATACAGAAAAGGAAAAGTAGGAATTCCCTGGGGCTAACCTCCAAAACCCATTAAGACAGGACCATTTATCAGCTTGTAGTCTCTTTCCCTACATATCAGAGTTTTCAGTTATCCTTCAAATAACCTAAAAGAAGGGCAGAGAAACACCTTCCCCATCCACTGGGCATGGGACGTCGCTCTCTTAAAGTGACTTCCTGCTGATTTGGGTGGTAGTAGACCTGTTTGGGGCCCGAACCCAAATGGGAAAAATGGTTAAAAATGTTAGTACACTCCTTTTATGTTCAGTCCTTCTGTTCTCAGCTGTTTAGATGACCTAAGGGGGTTGTAGGCAGAAGCTGATCTTGCAGGCTTCACTGAGGTTCCTGCTGGGGCATTGTGTAGAGCTGAGCGGTCCCAGTGACATTGGATTGCGGTGGTGGTTGCAGGCCCCCGATGGAGACAGCTATTGAGGAAGTCTGCCAGGCAGAATCAACTGGGTCACTCGTCCTCCTTGGTGCCTGATTCTGCTCTCTGCTGAGGATTCCGCTTTCCAGCCGTCCCCTGGCTCCCCTAATGGACGCTTCGATTCTCCTGGAACGATAAGAACAGAGCCCTGCCCCAATCCCAACCCTAGGACAATTGCCCTCTTTTTTTTGGGGGGTGGGGGGGGGCTAGGTAGTACTTCTCCTGAAGCAAATTTGGCCTTCTGACAACATACAAAGCGTTATCTTTCAATCCGGGATAAAGAAGAAATCATTCTGTCACCTTGGAGCTAAACCAGCTCTAGTGTATATATTTTGAGATCCCAAAGGACAATCTGCCTGCATCGAGAAGGCCTTTTGTAATTAGCCTCCAAACCTAGGTCCCTCCAAATCCCATGTGTGTGTCTCTGAACTCTAATTATTGGGATCAGGGACCTGTGTTTCCCATCTGAAGGGATCAAAGATGTGTTCCACCACCCCTGGATCGAAGCCTTTCTCTATTTAGAGTTTGCCCTGCATCAGGCTGACCCTGATCTCCGGGATCTGCCCGTTTCTGTCTCCAGTGTGCTGGGAGCTGGGACCAAGGGTATACTCTTCTTGAATGGTGGGACCAAGAATATGCACCCTCACCACTCCGCTCCGTATGACTCCAGAATACATAAGACCACCAGCTCTACAGTGCTCCCCCCACCACCGTCTCCACTGAAGTCAAAGGCATGGGCCAATACCACAATTCTCTTGTATTTTACCTTAGCTCCACGTCTTCTCTACACCTGGAGGTCTGCAAAACCAGGCCGAATGGCTGTATCCTCTATTCCATTCACAGTGTTTCATCCCTGCCACCTGCCTTTTTTTTTTTTTTTTTTTAGTTAATAAATTTATTTGTTTGTTGCTTAGGTTACATCCTTATCATATTGTCCTCTTTTCCCGCTTCCCAGCCCCACCCTCCCATGCTATACCCCCTGACCCTTCTGTCTTGTTCCTCTGGGGTGGAGTGTCCCTGCCTAACATTCTCTCACCACAGTTCAGGAGTCATATGAGAGCCAAGAGCCTCTTCATTCACCGGGAGCCTACGAGGCAGTACTGCCAGTGAATGGTGTCTCATTGCTCCTGGGGGAATACTAAAAATAAGACCAGCAAACACACAAACCCACAAAAACAAAGAATATCAACAAAATAAGAGAGGAAAAAGAGAAGGGAAAAGGAAAAAGAAAAATGAAAAAAAGAAGGAAAAAGAAAAAGATAAAAAAAAATTATGTCCTTGTTCCTTTTGGTGTGTTGGTTGTAGTACAGATATCCTGTACGATATAGTTAAAATCCTACTATAAGTGAATAGATGCCATGTGCATCCTTCTGAGACTGGGTTAGCTCACTCAGGATGAGCTCCTCTAGGTCCATCCATTTGGTTGCAAATTGCATGATTTCCTTGTTTCTTATAGCTGAGTAATATTCCATTGTATAGATGTACCACAATTTTTTAATCCATTCTTCAGTTGAGGGACATCTGGGTTGTTTCCAATTTCTAGCTATTACAAATAAGGCTGCTATGAACATAGATGAGGAGACTTCCCTACGTCTCCGTGAGAGGTCCTTTGGGTGTATACCCAGAAGTGGTATGGCTGGGTCCTGAGGCAAGGTTATTCCTAGATTTCAAAGATATCGCCAGACAGACCTCCATATTGGTTGAACAAGTCTGCACTCCCACCAGCAATGGAGTAGGATTCCTCTTTTTCCACACCCTCGCCAGCATGCGCTATCATTTGAGCTCTTTATCTTAGCCATTCTAACAGGTGTTAGGTGGAATCTCAGGGTCGTCTTGAGTTGAATTTCTCTGATGATTAAGGATGTTGAACATTTCTTCAGGTGTCTCTCAGCCCTTAGGGATTCCTCCTTTGTGAATTCTCTATTTAGCTCCATCTCCCATTTTTTGATTGGATTATTTGGTTTCTTGGCATTTAGTTTCTTGAGTTCTTTGTAGATTTTAGATAATAGCCCTCTATCAGATGTGGGGTTGGTGAAGATTTTCTCCCAGTCTGTTGGTTGCTGTTTTGTTCGAATGACAGTGTCCTTTGCTTTACAGAAGCTTTTCAGTTTCATGAGGTCCCATTTATTGATTGTTGATCTCAGGTCCTGAGCTGTTGGTGTTCTGTTTGGGAAGTTGTCACCTGTGCCAATGAGTTCGAGGGTTTCTTCTACTTTTTCTTCCAATATCTTTAGTGTGGCTGGCCTTATGTTAAGGTCTTTGATCCACTTGGAATTAAGTTTTGTACAAGGTGATAGGTATGGGTCTAATTTCATTCTTTTGCAAGTGGACATCCAGTTGGACCAGCACAATTTGTTGAAGATGGTGTCCTTCTTCCATTGTGCGTTTTTGGCTTCTTTGTCAAAGATTAGTTGTCCATAGGTGTGTGGATCCATGTTTGGGTCTTCAATTCGATTCCATTGATCCACTGGTCTGTTTCTATACCAGTACCATGCTGTTTTTATTACTGTTGCTCTGTAGTACAGCTTGAAATCTGGGATGGTGATACCTCCAGAAGTTTTTTCATTGGACAGGATTGATTTAGCTATTCTGGGCTTTTTGTTGTTCCATATGAAGTTGAGAATAGCTTTTTCCAGGTCTATAAAGAATTGGGTTGGTATTTTGATAGGAATTGCATTGAATCTATATATTGCTTTTGGTAGGATAGCCATTTTTATTATGTTGATCTTACCTATCCATGAGCATGGGAGATCTTTCCATCTTCTAAAGGCCTCTTCCATTTCTTTCTTCAGGGGCTTGAAGTTCTTGTTATATAGGTCCTTTACATGCTTGGTTAGAGTTACCCCCAGGTATTTTATGTTGATTGTGGCTATTGCGAAGGAGGTTGTTTCCCTTATTTCTTTCTCAGTAAATTTGTTTGTTGTATAAAGAAGGGCTTCTGATTTTTTTGAGTTAATTTTGTATCCAGCCACATTGCTGAAGTTGTTTATCAGCTGTAAGAGTTCTTTGGTGGAGTTTTTGGGGTCGCTTATGTATACTAACATATCATCTGCCAATAGGGATAATTTGACTTCTTCATTTCCAATTTTTATCCCTTTGATCTCCTTTAGTTGTCTTATTGCTCTACCAAGGACTTCAAGTACTATATTGAAGAGATATGGTGAAAGTGGACATCCTTGTCTTGTCCCTGAGTTTAGAGGAAATGCTTCAAGCTTCTTTCCATTTAATTTGATGTTGGCTACTGGCTTGCTGTATATTGCCTTTATTATTTCTAGGTATGGTCCTTGTATGCCCGTTCTCTCCAGAACTTTTAGCATGAAGGGGTGTTGGATTTTGTCAAATGCTTTTTCTGCATCTAGCGAGATTATCATGTGGTTTTTTTTCTTTCATCTTGTTTATGTGGTGGATTACATTGATAGACTTTCGTATATTGAACCATCCCTGCATTCCAGGGATGAAGCCTATTGATCATGGTATATGATACTTTTGATGTGTTCTTGAATTCGGTTTGCTAGTATTTTATTAAGTATTTTTGCATCTATGTTCATGAGGGAGATTGGTCTGAAGTTCTCTTTCTTTGTTGGTCTTTGTGTGGTTTAGGAATCAGAATGACAGTGGCCTCATAGAATGAGTTTGGCAGTGATCTTTCTGTTTCTATGTGGTGGAAGAGTTTGAAAAGTAATGGTGTTAGTTCCTCTTTGAAGTTCCGGTAGAATTCCGTGCTAAAGACATCTGGCCCTGGGCTTTTTTTGGTTGGGAGATTATTAATGACTGTTTCTATTTCCTTAGGTGTTATTGGGCTATTTAAGCTGTTAATCTGATTTTGATTTAGTTTTGGTAGGTGGAATTTATCGAGGAAATTGTCCATTTCGCTTAGGTTTTCAAATTTAGTGGAATATAGTTTTTTAAAATAATACCCGAATATTTTCTGGATCTCCTCAATGTCTGTTGTTATTTCTCCCTTTTCATTTCTGATTTTGTTGATTTGTGTTCTTTCCCTTTGCCTTTTAGTTAATTTGGCTAGGGGTCTGTCTATTTGTTGATTTTCTCAAAGAACCAACTCTTGGTTTCATTGATTCTTTGTATAGTTCTTTTTGATTCTAAGTTGTTGATTTCAGCTCTAAGTTTGATGATTTCCTGTCTTCTTCTCTTCTTGGGAGTGTTTGTTTCTTTTTTTTCCAATTCACCCAGCTTAGCTGTTAGTTCACTAATATGAGCTGTCACAATTTTCTTTTTGAAAGCACTTAGTGCTATGAACTTTCCTTGTAGCACAGCTTTCAATGTATCCCATAGGTTTGGGTATGTTGTGTCTTCATTGTCGTTGGATTTTAAGAAGTCTTTGATTTCCTTCCTTATTTCTTCCCTGACCCAGTGGTCATCCAGTAAGGAGCTGTTCAATTTCCATGTGTGTGTAGGCTTTCTATTGATTCTTTTGCTGTTGAAGACCAGCTTTATTCCGTGGTGGTCTAATAAGATACAAGGTGTTATTTCAATTTTCTTGTATCTATTGAGACTATCCTTGTGACCAGTTATGTGGTCGATTTTGGAGAGAAGGTTCCGTGGGGTGCTGAGAAAAAGGTGTATTCCTTTGTGTTTGGGTGAAACGTTCTGTAGATATCTGTTTGTTTCATGATCTCTGTTAGACTCAATATTTCTCTGTTTGTCTTCTGTCTTGATGATCTGTCCTTTGTTGTGAGTGGGGTGTTGAAGTCTCCCACTACTAATGTGTTGTGATTGACGTGCGCTTTAAGTTTTAGAAGTTTTTCTTTTATGAAAGTAGGTGCCTTTGTATTTGGGGCATAGATGTTCAGTATTGAGATTTTCTCTTGATGAGTATTCCCTTTAATGAGTATATAGTGCCCTTCTTTGTCTTTCTTCATTAACTTCAGTTGGAAGTCTGTTTTGTTTGATATTAGTATGGCTACTCCAGCTTGCTTCCTGGGTCCATTTGCTTGGAAAACCTTTTCCCAGCCCTTTACTCTGAGGCAGTGTCTATCTTTCATAGTTAGATGTGTCTCTTGTATACAGCATAAGGAAGGGTCTTGCTTGCAGATCCACTCTGTAAACCTATGTCTTTTTATTGGGGACTGGAGTCCATTGATGTTGATGGATATTAGTGACCCCGGGTTGTTATTTCCCATTAGTTTGGTATAGGTGGTGGTCCTTTGCCTCTTTTGGTTTAGTTGCTGATGGGTTTTCTATTCCCTTTGTTTTCTTGGGTGGAGTTTTCTTCTCTGGGTTGGGATTTTCCTTCTAGGATTTTCTGTAGGGCTGGGTTTGTGGGTAGATATTGTTTAAATTTGATTTTGTCATGGAATATCTTGTTTTCTCCATCTATGTTGATAGAGAGTTTTGCTGGGTAAAGTAGTCTGGCTGGGCACCTATGATCTCTCAGGACTTGTAGTATATCTGACCAGGCCCTTCTAGCTTTTAACGTTTCTGGGGAGAAGTCAGGTGTAATTCTGATGGGTCTGCCATTGTATGTGACTTGACCTTTTTCTCTTTCTTTGTTCTGTACATTTGGAGTTTCAATTATTATGTGGCAAGAGGAGTTTCTTTTCTGGTCTAATCTGTTTGGTGTTCTGTAAGCCTCTTGGATTTTTATTGGCATCTCTTTTTTCAGGTTTGGGAAGTTTTCCTCTATGATTTTGTTGAAGATATTTCCTGGACCTTGGAGTCGGGAGTCCTCTCTTTCCTCTATACCTATAATTCTTAGGTTCCATCTTTTCATTGCGTCCCTGATTTCTTGGATGTTGTGGGTGAGAGATTTTTTAGCCTTCTCATTTTCTTTGGATGTTGTACTGATTTCTTCCACTGAATCTTCCATTCCTGAGATCCTGTCTTCCATCTCTTGCATCCTATTTTTGATACTCACATCCGTAGTTCCTGTTCTCTTCCCTTGGTTCTCCACTTCCTCTTTTAACTCTGACTGTGTTTTCTTTATTGTTTCTATTTCTATTTTCATGACTTGTATGGTTTTGTTCGTTTTGTACATTTCCTTCTCCAGCTTGCTTGTTTTTGTATGAAAATATTTCATGGCTTTTTCCTTTTCCTGTTCAAGCTCTGTCACCTTGGCTTGGAGCTCTTTAATGGTGTTGTTCCTTGTTTTGATTTGTAGAATTGTGGCTTCTTTGAATTCCTTCATAGATTTAAGTTCTTCTTGCAGGGACTCTATCACTTTCCATAATGCAGAATTGTCAATGTTTTCATGTGTTTCTGTTGGTGTGTGGTCATCCGAATTGGATGAGCTCGGATGATTCTGCTTTGTTGGAGTCATATTTCCTTGATTTCTATTTTTTTTTTGACCTTTGGCCATTGCATGTGTTTATCTGTGTGTTTTCTGTACTTGGAACCACAGTGGATGATTTGGTGCAGGGGACAAGTTACTTGGCTATCTGTCGTTGCTTACAGGGGGATTTCAAGGTCACTGTGGTTTTAATCGCCTGAGGCCCTGTGAGATGGTGCAGCCTATTTCCAGGTTGTGAGTAATGGACCGGGATTGTTTCACTGCTCCCAATTCAGACTTCCCTATGTTGCACTCTGAGTTATCAGCCTGTAATGGTTCTGATGGTATGGGCCTGTTTGCCCAGGCACAGATTCTGTGGGCTTTGTTTGTTGTCCCGGAGGCTGACAGGGTCTGGCTCCACACCTAATATGTTTGGATTTTCCAGGATACAGCTATGGTCCCGATTTCTGGTTTCTCTCTAGGCTTCTCGCCACAGGGCTGGACTCTGTGCCTGATTCCCTTCCTGTCTGCACCGCCATGGGTCCCGTGGGTACCCCAAGCCCCGGATTCTCTGGCTGCCTGAGTGGTCCTCTCGTCCCAGCAGCTCAGCCGTGGGTGCACGGATCCGTGGCCCTGCCCACGCCTATCTCTCTCCCCAGATGACCTGCCGTGGGTTCGCGGGGAATTGGCCCTGCCAGCCAGGCTCCCTCCTCAGTTGCACTATCGTAAGTGATCTGGATTCGGCCACTCCCGCCCGCCTTTGTGATCCCAGCTTGCTGTTCTCTCTCGGAACCTCCCGCCCTCCGATTCACGAGCAGCTGCGGACCACCCGCTGAGCCCCCTGTTTGTTCCTTGCTAAGCCTTCCACTATCTCGCAATGTTTTTTAAGTGGGTATAAGTTCAGCCTGATGTGTGGGGAGCCCAATAGGCCAGCGATCTATGGCCAAGTGGACCCTGATTCTTCCTGCTGTAAGTTGGGATCGATCTTACCAGGCGCCTCTCCAAATGGGAGTTCCCGAATCCCAGGTTTAGTGGCTTCCGTGTCTGTGAGAGATGGGGAGAGCCTTGCCCTGGGACTTTTAACAGTCCCTTGGGAGCTGTGAGTGTTCCCGCGGGGGGGGGGGTCTAGCCCCTCCGGTTTTTGCACAGTGCCCAATAACTCTGTGTTTTTTATGGCTCTTTTTTCCCCGCGTTCAAAATGCATCAGTGTAGGTCACCGCCATCTTGGCCCCTCCTTTTCACATATTTATTTCTTATGGAAGCATATGCACCGAGAATTTTTTGTAAAAAGTGAGTTCAAGTTACATGAATTATGAATATCCCGCAAGACATCAGACCCCAGATATATTTTTAATTCTTATGAATCATATTTGAGTGACCCACTAACAGCACTAATGTTCCTAGAGTGAGAAATCAGAGGAGACATTCCTTTTAATGCAAGGCCTTAAGAACAGATTGCATCAGGAAACATTGTGTTGAAATATACATTCTAAGCACTTCTTTGGAATCGCCCATGACAAACATCAACAAGTGTAGAAGTTCTCTTTATCCCATAAGGGGACAAGTCTGTACACAGTGTTGAAACCCCCATTTATCAAGTATATTCAGAATTCGTAGCAAGAGGGTAATTTCTTCTAGGAAGAACAGTCTTCACTGTCTGAATGGCATATTCCAGTTCCTATCAAGAGGGTACATTGTTATAAAAAGAACTGTCTTCACTGTCTGAAGAACAGTCTAGTGTCCTTTTGGGATAAAAGAACTTCGACACTTGTTGATGTTTCTAATGGGTGATTCCAAAGAAGAGCTTAGAATGTGTATTTGAACACAGGGGTTCCATAATGAAGCATTTGCTCCTAGAAGGTGGGGTAAAAAGTGTGTTCAAGTTCCATGAATTATGCACGTCCTGGAATTCGTTCAGCTTCCAGATATGTTCCTATATGTTAGCCTACATATTTCGGTGATACAGTAACAACCCTTCTGCTCCCAATGTGAGAAAACAAAGGAGACATTCATTTCATTACTATGCCTTAAGAAGCAGTTCAGAGAGCGAACGTATTTCATCTTCAAAGGAAGTAACCTATTTGAACGAATACTCAATATGCTTGATGAATGTGCATTTCTACAGTGTATACAGACTTGTTGCTTATGGGATAAAGAGAACTGCATCACTTCTTTATCTTTCTAATGGTGATTAAAAAGAAGATCTTAGAATGTGCATTTGAAAGAAATGATTAAAATGGAAACATTCACCCCTAGAAGTTGTGATAAAAAGTGTGTTCAACATACAGGAACAATGACCATCCTGGAAGTCTCTCTGCCTCCAGATATGTTTATATCTCTTAGCCTATATATTTCAGTGAGGCACTAACATCCCTACATTTCCTAATGTTTGGAATGAAAGGAGACATTCGTTTTCATGCAAGGCCTTAAGAAACACTTCAGACAGAGAAGAGAGTAGTTCTCAGAAGAAATTACCCTGTTGGTACGAATTAGGAATATAGTTGATGAATGTGAGTTCCAACAGAGTGTACAGAATTATTCCCTTATGGATTAAAAAGAACTTCACTTGTAGATACTTGTAATGTGCGATGCAAAAGACAGCCTTTGTGTTTGTGGTTGAACGCAATGATTCCTTATGAAATGGAGGCATTTGCGCCTAGAAGTTGGGTAAAAAGTGTGTTCAAGTACCATTAATTATCAACGTCCGTGAAGTACTTCCGTCTCCAGATATGTTTGCATCTCTTAGCCTACATATTTCAGTGACCCTCTTACAGCCTTAGGCATCTTATGTATTGAATCAAAGGAGAAGTTCGTTTAACCACAAGGCATTAAGAAAAAGTCCAGACAGTGAAGAGAGTTCTTAAAAGAATGTAACCTCTTCATACGAAATATGAATATACTTGATGAATGCGAGTTCCATCAGTGTGTATAGACTTGTCCTCTTATGGGATAAAGAGAAGTTCTAAACTTGTTGATGTTTGTAATGGGTGATTCCTAAGAAGAACTGGAATGTGTACTAAAATGCAGTGTTTTCTTAGAAGCCTTGGCTCCTAGACGTTGGGGTAAATAGTGTGTTCAATTTACATGAATGATGCACATCCTATAAGTCATTCAGCCACCATATATGTTCACCTCTATTAGCCTAAACATTTCAGTGATACAGTAACAGCCCTAATGTTCCCAAGTGATAAAAAAAGGAGACGTTTGTTTTCCTACTATACCTTAAGAAACGGTGAAGAGAGTGAACATAGTTCGTCTTCGAAGCTAGTATGCTCTTCGAACGAATTCTGAATATACTTGATGAATGTGCGTTCCAACAGGGTGTACACACTTGTTTCCTTAAGGGATAAAGAGAACTTCTACACTTGTTGATGTTTGTAATGTGCAATTCCAAAGAAGCGATTAGAATGTGCATTTAAAAGCCATGTTTTTAAGGAAACATTCGTGCCTGGAAGTTGTTATAAAAAGTGTGTTCAACTTAGTGGAATAATGATCATCCTGGAAATCGTTCAGCCTCCCGAAATGTTTATATCTATTATCCCACATATTTCAGTGACACATTAAAAGCCCTATTTATCGTAGGGTGATGAATCAAAGAGATGTATTTTTTTTTTCCCACAAGTCCTTAAGTAACAGTCCTCAGAGTGAAGAGAGTTCTTCTTAGAAGAAAGTAACCTCTTGGAACGAATTCTGAATATACTTGATGAATGTGAGTTCCAACATTATGTACATACATGTTCTCTTATGATATATATAGAACATCTATTCCTGTTCATGTTTGCCATCGACGATTCAAAGGAGAGTTTTGATTGTGTATTGGAACATATTTGTTGCTTATGGAAGCATTTGCACCTAGAAGTTTTCGTAAAAAGTGAGTTCAATTTACATCAATTATGAATATCCTGCAAGACATCAGACCCCAGATATATTTTTAATTCTTATGCATCATATTTGAGTGACCCACTAACATCACTATTGTTCCTAGAGTGAGAAATCAGAAGAGACATTCGTTTCACTGCAAGGCCTTAAGAACAGATTCCATCAGGAAACATTCTGTTGAAATATACATTCTAAGCTCTTCTTTGGAATCGCCCATTACATACATCAACAAGTGTAGAAGTTCTCTTTATCCCATAAGGGGACAAGTCTGTACACACTGTTGGAACTCCCATTTATCAAGTATATTCAGAATTCGTAGCAAGAGGGTAATTTCTTCTAGGAAGAACAGTCTTCACTGTCTGAATGGCATATTTAAGTTCCTATCAAGAGACTACATTGTTATAAAAAGAACTGTCTTCACTGTCTTAAGTACAGATGAGTTTCCTCATGGGATAAAAGAACTTCGACACTTGTTGATGTTTCTAATGGGGGTTTCCAAAGAAGAGCTTAGAATGTGTATTTGAACACAGGGGATCCATAAGGAAGCATTTGCTCCTAGAATTTGGGGTAAAAAGTGTGTTCAAGTTACATGAATTATGCACGTCCTGGAATTCGTTCAGTCTCCAGATATGTTCATATCTCTTAGCCTACATATTTCAGTGATAAAGTAACAACCCTTCTGCTCCCAATGTGAGAAATCAAAGGAGACATTCGTTTCATTACTATGCCTTAGGAAGCAGTTCAGAGAGGGAACGTATTTCGTCTTCAAAGGACGTAACCTATTTGAACGAATTCTCAATATGCTTGATGAATGTGCATTCCTACAGTGTGTACAGACTTGATGCTTATGGGATAAAGAGAACTGCTTCACTTCTTTATGTTCCTAATGGCGATCCCAAAGAAGAGCTTAGAATGTGCATTTGAAAGCAATGATTAAAATGGAAACATTCACCCCTGGAAGTTGTGATAAAAAGTGTGTTCAACCCACAGGAACAATGACCATCCTGGAAGTCTCTCTGCCTCCAGATATGTTTATATCTCTTAGCCTATATATTTCAGTGAGGCACTATCAGCCCTACATTTCCTAATGTTTGGAATGAAAAGAGACATTCGTTTTCATGCAAGGCCTTAGGAAACACTTCAGACAGAGAAGAAAGTAGTTCTCAGAAGAAATTACCCTGTTGGTTCGAATTGGGAATATATTTGATGAATGTGAGTTCCAACAGAGTGTACAGGATTGTTCCCTTATGGATTAAAAGAACTACACTTTTAGATACTTGTAATGTGCGATTCAAAAGATGACCTAAGTATTTGTGTTTGAACGCAGTGTTTCCTTATGGAATGGAGGCATTTGTGCCTAAAAGTTTGGTAAAAAGTGTATTCAAGTCACATGAACTATCAACGTCCGTGAAGTGCTTCCATCTGCAGATAGTTTTGCATCTCTTAGCCTATATATTTCAGTGACCCTCTTACAGACCTAGGCATCTTAGTGTAGTGAATCAAAGAAGATCGTTGAACCGGAAGGCATTAAGAAACAGTACAAAGAATGTAACCTCTTCATTCGAACTCTGAATATACTTGATGAATGCGAGTTCCATTAGTGTGTACAGACTTGTCCTCTCATGTGATAAAGAGAACTTCTAAACTTGTTGATGTTTGTAATAGGTGATTCCTAAGAAGAACTGGAATGTGTACTAGAATGCAGTGGTTTCTTAGAAGCCCTGGTTCCTTGATGTTGGGTTAAAAAATATGTTCAATTTACGTGAAAGATGCACGTCCTATAAGTCATTCAGCCTCCAGATATGTTCACCTCTATTAGCCTAAATATTTCAGTGACACAGTAACAGCCCTAATGTTCCCAAGTGATAAAGCAAAGGAGACGTTTGTTTTCCTACTGTACCTTAAGAAATGGTGAAGAGAGTGAACATAGTTCATCCTTGAAGCTAGTATGCTCTTCGAAAGAATTCTGAATATACTTGATGAATGTGCATTCCAACAGAGTGTACACACTTATTTCCTTATGGGATGAAGAGAACTTCTACACTTTTTGATGTTTGTAATGTGCAATTCCAAAGAAGCGATTAAAATGTGCATTTAAAAGCCGTGATTTTATGGAAACATTCGTGCCTGGAAGTTGTTATAGAAAGTGTGTTCAATTTACTGGAATAATGATCATCCTGGAAATCGTTCAGCCTCCCGAAATGTTTATATCTATTATCCCACATATTTCAGTAACACATTAAAAGCCCTCTTTATCGTAGTGTGATGAATCAAAGGAGATTTTTTTTTCCCCAAAAGGCCTTAAGTAACAGTCCTGAGAGTGAAGAGAGTTCTTTTTAGAAGAAAGTACCCTCTTGGTACGAATTCTGAACATACTTGATGAATGTGAGTACCAACATTGTGTACAGACATGTTCCCGTATTATATATATAGAACATCTATACCTGTTCATGTTTGCAATCGGCGATTCAAACAGAGTTTTGATTGTGTATTGGAACATATTTGTTGCTTATGGAAGCATTTGCACCTAGTAGATTTTGTAAAAAGTGAGTTCAAGTTCAATGAATTATGAATATCCTGCAAGTCATCAGACCCCAGATATATTTTTAATTCATATGCATCATATTTGAGTGACCCACTAACAGCACTAATGTTCCTAGAGTGAGAAATCAGAGGAGACATTCGTTTTACTGCAAGG
>CAJQZJ010032158.1:5660111-5677045 GCA_907164525.1 Lophiomys imhausi
ACAAGTCTGTACACACTGTTGGAACTCCCATTTATCAAGTATATTCAGAATTCGTAGCAAGAGGGTAATTTCTTCTAGGAAAAACAGTCTTCACTGTCTGAATGGCATATTCAAGTTCCTACCAAGAGGGTACCTTTTTATAAAAAGAACTGTCTTCACTGTCTGAAGTACAGACTAGTTTCCTATGGGATAATAGAACTTTGACACTTGTTGATGTTTCTAATGGGTGATTTCAAAGAAGAGTTTAGAATGTGCATTTGAACGCAGGGTTTCCATAAGGAAGCATTTGCTCATAGAAGTTGGGGTGAAAAGTGTGTTCAAGTTACATGAATTATGCAGGTCCTGGAATTTGTTCAGCCTCCAGATATGTTCATATCTCTTAGCCTACATATTTCAGTGATACAGTAACAACCCTTCTGCTCCCAATGTGATAAATCAAAGGAGACATTCGTTTCATTACTATGCCTTAGGAAGCAGTTCAGAGAGGGAACGTATTTTGTCTTCAAAGGAAGTAACCTATTTGAACGAATTCTCAATATGCTTGATGAATATGCATTCGTATAGTGTGTACACACTTGTTGCTTAGGGGATAAAGAGAACTGCTTCACATCTTTATGTTTCTAATGGCGATTCCAAAGAAGAGCTTAGAATGTGCATTTGAAAGCAATGACTAAAATGGAAATATTCACCCCTGGAAGTTGTGATAAAAAGTGTGTTCAACATACAGGAACAATGACCTTCCTGGAAGTCTCGCTGCCTCCAGATATGTTTATATCTCTTAGCCTATATATTTCAGTGATGCACAAACAGCCCTACATTTCCTAATGTTTGGAATGAAAGGAGACATTCGTTTTCATGCAAGGCCTTAAGAAACACTTCAGACAGAGAAGACAGTAGTTCTCAGAAGAAATTACCCTGTTGGTACGAATTGGGAATATAGTTGATGAATGTGAGTTCCAACAGAGTGTACAGAATTGTTCCCTTATGGATTAAAAAGAACTTCACTTGTAGATACTTGTAATGTGCGATTCAAAGAAGACTGAAGTATTTGTGTTTGAACGCCATTTTCCTTATGGAATGGCGGCATTTGCGCCTGGAAGTTTGGTAAAAAGTGTGTTCAATAACATGAATTATCAACGTCCGTGAAGTGCTTCTGTCTCCAGATATGTTTGCATCTCTTAGCCTACATATTTCAGTGACACTCTTACAGCCCTAGGCATCTTATGTATTGAATCAAAGGAGAAGTTCGTTTAACCGCAGGGCATTAAGAAACAGTCCAGACAGTGAAGAGAGTTCTTAAAAGAATGTAACCTCTTCATACGAAATCTGAATATACTTGATGAATGTGAGTTCCATTAGTGTGTACAGACTTGTCCTTTTATGGGATAAAGAGAACTTCTACACTTGTTGATGTTTGTAATGGGTGATTCCTAAGAAGAACTGGAATGTGTACTAGAATCCCGTGTTTTTTAGAAGTCTTGGCTCCTAGACGTTGGGTTAAAAAGTGTGTTCAATTTACATGAATGGTGCACGTCCTATAAGTCATTCAGCCTCCAGATATATTCACCTCTATTAGCCTAAATATTTCAGTGACACAGTAACAGCCCTAATGTTCCCAAGCTATAAAGCAAAGGAGACGTTTGTTTTCCTACTATACCTTAAGGAATGGTGAAGAAAGTGAACATAGTTCGTCTTCGAAGCTAATATGCTCTTCGAACGAATTCTGAATATACTTGATGAACGTGTGTTCCAACAGAGTGTACACACTTGTTTCCTTATGGGATTAAGAGAACTTCTACACTTGTTGATGTTTGTAATGTGCAATTCCAAAGAAGCGAATAGAATGTGCATTTAAAAGCCATGATTTTTTATGGAAATGTTCGTGTCTGGAATTTATTATAAAAAGTGTGTTCAACTTACTGGAATAATGATCATTCTGGAAATCGTTCTGTCTCCCGAAATGTTTATATCTATTATCCCACATACTTAAGTGACACATTAAAAGTCCTATTCATCGTAGTGTGATGTATCAAAGGAGATGTTTTTTTTTTTTTTTTCCCCAGCAAGGCCTTAAGAAACAGTCCTGAGAGTGAAGAGAGTTATTCTTAGAAGAAAATACCCTCTTGGTACGAAGTCTGAATATACTTGATGAATGTGAGTTCCAACATTGTGTACAGACATGTTCCCTTATGATATATATAGAACATCTATGCCTGTTCATGTTTGCAATCGGCGATTCAAAGGAGAGTTTTGATTGTGTATTGTAACATATTTGTTTCTTATGGAAGCATATGCACCTAGAAGTTTTTGTAAATAGGGAGTTCAAGTTCAATGAACTATGAATATCCTGCAAGACATCAGACCCCAGATATATTTTTAATTCTCATGCATCACATTTGAGTGACCCACTAACAGCACTAATGTTCCTAGTATGAGAAATCAGAGGAGACATTCATTTTACTGCAAGGCCTTAAGAACAGATTCCATCAGGAAACATTGTGTTGAAATATACATTCTAAGCTCCTTTGGAATCGCCCATAACAAACATCAACAAGTGTAGAAGTTCTCTTTATCCCATAAGGGGACAAGTCTGTGCACACTGTTGGAACTCCCATTTATCAAGTATATTCAGAATTCGTAGCAAGAGGGTAATATCTTCTAGGAAGAACAGTCTTCACTGTCTGGATGGCATATTCAAGTTCCTATCAAAAGGGTACATTGTTATAAAAAGAACTGTCTTCACTCTCTGAAGTACAGACTAGTTTCCTTATGGGATGAAAGAACTTCGACACTTTTTGATGTTTCTAATGGGTGATGCCAAAGAAGAGCTTAGAATGGGCATTTGAATGCAGGGGTTCCATAAGGAAGTATTTGCTCATAGAAGTTGGGGTGAAAAGTGTGTTCAAGTTACATGAATTATGCACGTCCTGGAATTCGTTCAGCCTCCAGATTGTTCATATCTCTTAGCCTACATATTTCAGTGATACAGTAACAACCCTTCTGCTCCCAATATGAGAAATCAAAGGAGACATTCATTTCATTACTATGCCTTAGGAAGCAGTTCAGAGAGGGAACATATTTTGTCTTCAACGAATTCTCAATATGCTTGATGAATGTGCATTCCTACAGTGTGTACAGACTTGTTGCTTATGGGATAAAGAGAACAGCTTCACTTCTTTATGTTTCTAATGGTGATTCCAAAGAAGAGCTTAGAATGTGCATTTGAAAGCAATGATTGAAATAGAAACATTCACCCCTGGAAGTTGTGATAAAAAGTGTGTTCATCTTACAGGAACAATGACCATCCTGGAAGTCTCTTTGCCTTCATATATGTTTATATCTCTTAGCCTATATATTTCAGTGACGCACTAACAGCCTTACATTTCCTACTGTTTGGAATTAAAGGAGTCATTTGTTCATGCAAGGCCTTAAGAAACACTTCAGACAGAGAAGACAGTAGTTCTCAGAAGAAATTTCCCTGTTGGTACGAATTGGGAATATAGTTGATGAATGTGAGTTCCAGCAGACTGTACAGAATTGTTCCCTTATGGATTAAAAAGAACTTCACTTGTAGATACTTGTAATGTGCTATTCAAAAGACGACCTTAGTATTTGTGTTTGAACCCAATGTTTTCTCATGGAATGGAGGCATTTGCGTCTAGAAGTTTGGTAAAAATTGTGTTTAAGTAATATGAATTATCAACCTCCAGGAAGTGCTTCCATCTGCAGATATGTTTGCATCTCTTAGCCTACGTATTGCAGTGACCCTCTACAACCCTAGGCATCTTAGTATATTGAATCAAAGGAGATATTCGTTTATCGCATGGCATTAAGAAACAGTTCAGGGGATCCAAGACGGCGGCCGCCGGCGCGGACGTATTTTGATTTCGGGTTCAACCGTCACAAGGCGGAAATTGTTGCTGAATGCTGTACAAAGGACAAGACCCTTTCTAAATCTCACCCAGCTGCACAGGGACCTCGGAAGTTGCCTGGTCAGGATGCCCTTTTTAACTCTCGGACATGCTAGGAATCCTCTGGACCGGGGATTCGGGGTAACCCAACCCCCCAAAAGGAGAAATACCCCGTAAGTTCCAACCTAATACCCAGCTGGCAGATTCAGAAACCATGCAGAGATAATCCCCACCCTGCTGGGCACTCCCAGGTCTCACACAGAGGATTCAATTATCTGGGAAAAGTTGTGACCCTTGGAAGTGAAGTAGCTCCACTGCAAAACGCCTTCAGAACCCAGTCTGTGATGTCACAGGCCAGCTTCCAAGCCTCGGGAGCGGCAAGGCTATTGGAGCTGAACTAAAGATTTACCCCCTACAGGAACCAACCCCGTGCAAACTGTGAGATATTTAAAACTGTCCTATATCGAACTTTTGTACCAGTAAGGGCCCTTCTGGCGGGGAATCGGAGCTTACTTGTGCACAACTCCGCCACCTGAATTAATTAGGTCCCCACCTGTGAGGTGGGACTGAATGACTCTCCTTATAGGGGTGGAGTAAGGCAACTCCTACAGCACAGTGCCCCCTTTCGACCCAAGTCCAGAAGAGAGCAAAAAAAAAAAAAAAAAAAAAAATTCCTCATGGCCAGAGGCCAGAGACAAAAAAAAAAAAAAAAAAAAATCCAGAGCGAAATGTCTCCAATAAAAGAAAGCAACGCTACTCCGTCCAGCCCAAACCACCTCACCACAACTGAAACACATGAAAAC
This sequence comes from Lophiomys imhausi, assembly GCA_907164525.1. Taxonomy (NCBI): domain Eukaryota; kingdom Metazoa; phylum Chordata; class Mammalia; order Rodentia; family Muridae; genus Lophiomys; species Lophiomys imhausi. Next base: position 5,664,826 of record CAJQZJ010032158.1, read on the forward strand.
GATGACAATTCTACATTGTGGAAAGTGATAAAGTCCCTTCAAGAAGAACTTAAAACTATGAAGGAATTCAAAGAAGCCACAATTCTACAAGTCAAAACAATGAATAACATCATTTAAGAGCTCCAAGCCAAGGTGACCCAGCTTGAACAGGAAAAGGATAAAGCAATGAAAGATCTCCATACAAAAACAAGCAAACTGGAGAAGGAAATGTACAAAAAGAACTCTACCATCCAAGACATGAAAATAGAAATGTAAACAATAAAGAAAACACAGTCAGAGTTAAAAGAGGAAATGGAGAATCAAGAGAACAGAACAGGAACTACGGATGTGAGTATGAAAAATAGGATGCAAGAGATGGAAGACAGGATCTCAGGTATGGAAGATTCGATGGAAGAAATCAGTACAACATCCAAAGAAATTGAGAAAGCTAAAAAATCTCTCACCCACAACATCCAAGAAATCAAGGACTCAATGAAAAGAAGGAACCTAAGAATTATAGGCATAGAGGGCATAGAGGAAAGAGAAGACCCTCGACTACATGGTCCAGTAAATATCTTCAACAAAATCATAGAAGAAAACTTCCCAAACCTAAAGAAAGAGATGCCAGTAAAAATCCAAGAGGCTTACAGAACACCAAACAGATTAGATCAGAAAAGAAACTCCTCTTGCCACGTAATAATAGAAACTCCAAATGTAGAGAACAAAGAAAGGATATTAAAAGCTGTAAGAGAAAAAGAACAAGTCACATACAATGGCAGACCCATCAGAATCACACCTGACTTCTCTTCAGAAACTTTAAAAGCTAGAAGAGCCTGGACGGATGTCCTACAAGCCCTGAGAGAACATAGGTGCCCAGCCAGACTACTATACCCAGCAAAACTCTCTATCAACATAGAAGGAGACAACAAGATATTCCATGACAAAATCAAATTCAAACAATATCTCCTCACAAACCAAGCCCTACAGAAGATCCTAGAAGGAAAATTCCAACACAGAGAAGATAACTACACCCAAGAAAACAGAGGAAATAGAAACCTCCACAGCAACTAAACAAAAGAGAAACACAAGACATACCAAAATAATGGGAAATAACAACCCCTGGTCACTAATATCCATCAACATCAATGGACTCAACTCGCCAATAAAAAGACACAGACTTACAGACTGGATCCGTAAACAAGACCCATCTTTTTGCTGTATACAAGAAACACATCTCACTATTCAAGATAAACACTACCTCAGAGTAAAGGGCTGGGAAAAGGTCTTCCAAGCAAATGGACCCAGGAAACAAGCTGGAGTAGCCACCCTAATATCAAACAAAATAGACTTCCAATTGAAGTTAATAAAAAAAGACAGAGAATGGTACTATATACTCATTAAAGGAAATATCCACCAAGAGGTCATCTCAATATTGAACGTCTATGCCCCAAATACAAAGGCACCTACATTTATAAAAGAAACGCTTCTAAAACTTAAATCGCACATCGATCCAAACACTTTAATAGTGGGAGACTTCAACACCCCACTCACAGCTATGGACAGATCATCAAGACAGAAGCCAAACAGAGAAATAATGAGTCTAACAGAGATCATGAACCAAATGGACCTAACAGATATCTACAGAACGTTTCACCCAAACACAAAAGAATACACCTTCTTCTCAGCACCTCACGGAACCTTCTCCAAAATCGACCATATAGTTGGACACAAAGATAGCCTCAACAGATACAAGAAAATTGAAATAACCCCTTGTATCTTATCAGACCACCATGGAATAAAGCTAGACTTCAATAGCAAAAGAATCAACAGAATGTCTACACTCACATGGAAACTGAACAACTCTTTACTAGAGGACCACTGGGTCAGGGAAGAAATAAAGAAGGAAATCAAAGACTTCTTAAAATCCAACGAAAATGAATACACAACATACCCAAACCTATGGGACACAATGAAAGCTGTGCTACAAGGAAAGTTCATAGCATTCAGTGCCTTCAAAAATAAAATTGTGACAGCTCATATTAGCGAATTAACAGCTAAACTGGGTGAATTGGAAAAAAAGAAGCAAACACTCCCAAGAGGAGTAGAAGGCAGGAGATCATCAAACTTAGGGCTGAAATCAACAACTTAGAATCAAAAAGAACTATACAAAGAATCAATGACCAGAGTTGGTTCTTCAAGAAAATCAACAAAATAGACAGACCTTTAGCCAAATTAACTAAAAGACAGAGGGAGAAAACACAAATCAACAAAATCAGAAATGAAAAGGGTGAAATAACAAAAGACATTGAGGAAATCCAGAGAATATTTGGATCCTACTTTAAAAATCTATACTCCACCAAATTTGAAAACTTAAGTGAAATGGACAATTTTCTTGATAGTTTCCACCTACCGAAGCTAAATCAAGATCAGATAAACAGATTAAACAGCCCTATAACCCCTAAGGAAATAGAAACAGTCATTAAAAATCTCCCAACCAAAAAAAGCCGAGGGCCAGATGGCTTTAGCATGGAATTCTACCGGACCTTCAAAGAGGAGCTAACACCAATACTTTTCAAACTCTTTCACCAAATAGAATCTGAAAGAACATTGCCAAACTCATTCTACGAGGCCACAATCACCCTGATTCCTAAACCACACAAAGACCCAACAAAGAAAGAGAATTTCAGACCAATCTCCCTCATGAACATAGATGCAAAAATACTTAATAAAATACTAGCAAACCAAATTCAAGAACACATCAAAAGTATCATACACCATGATCAAGTAGGCTTCATCCCAGGGATGCAGGGATGGTTCAACATACGAAAATCTATCAACGTCATTCACCATATAAACAAGATGAAAGAAAAAAATCACATGATAATCTTGCTAGATGCAGAAAAAGCATTTGACAAAATTCAACACCCCTTTATGCTAAAAGTTCTGGAGAGAACGGGCATACAAGGGCCGTACCTAGAAATAATAAAGGCAATATACAGCAGGCCAGTGGCCAACATCAAAATAAATGGAGAGAAACTTGAAGCATTTCCTCTAAACTCAGGAACAAGACAAGGATGTCCACTTTCACCATATCTCTTCAATATAGTACTTGAAGTTCTTGCTAGAGCAATAAGACAACTAAAGGACATCAAGGGGATAAACATCAGAAACGAAGAAGTCAAATTATCCCTATTTGCAGATGATATGATAGTATACATAAGCAACGCCAAAAATTCCACCAGAGAACTCTTACAGCTGATAAACACCTTCAGCAAAGTGGCTGGATACAAAATTAATTCAAAAAAATCAGAAGCCCTTCTTTATACAACAAACAAATGGGCTGATAAAGAAATAAGGGAAGCAACCTCCTTGACAATAACCACAAACAACATAAAATACCTGGGGGTAACCCTAACCAAGCAAGTAAAGGATCTGTACAACAAGAACTTCAAGCCCTTGAAGAAAGAAATGGAAGAGGCCTTTAGAAGATGGAAAGGCCTTAGCATAAGGACGGTCACACTAAATCTACTAGAAGTTAAAGTGGGAGAAACCCTCGAACTAATTGGCACAGGCAACAACTTCCTGAACAGAACACCCACATCTCAGGACTTGAAATCAACAATCAATAAATGGGACCTCATGAAACTGAAAAGCTTCTGTAAGGCAAAGGACACTGTCATTCGAACAAAACGGCAGCCTACAGACTGGGAGAAAATCTTCACCAACCCCACATCTGACAGAGGGCTAATATCCAAAATCGACAAAGAACTCAAGAAACTAAATGCCAAGAAACCAAATAATCCAATCAAAAAATGGGGGACAGAGCTAAATAGAGAATTCACAAAGGAGGAATCCCTAATGGCTGAGAGACACTTGAAGAAATGCTCAACATCCTTAATTCATCCTTAATCATCGGAGAAATGCAACTCAAGACGACTCAGATTCCATCTCACACCTGTCAGGATGGCTAGGATCAAAAACTCAAATGGCAGCACATGTTGGCGAGGGTGTGGAGAAAGGGGTACCCTACTTCATTGTTGGTGGGAATGCAGGTTTGTGCAACCACTATGGAGGTCAGTCTGGCGATATCTTAGAAAACTTGGAATAGCTCTGCCTCAGGACCCAGGCATACCACTTCTGGGTATACACCCAAATGCCTCTTCACGGAATCATAAGGAAGTTTCCTCATCTATGTTTATAGCAGCCTTATTTGTAATAGCTAGAAACTGGAAACAACCCAGATGTCCCTCAACCGAAGAATGGGTTAAAAAACTGTGGTACATCTACACAATGTAATATTATTCAGCTATCAGAAACAAGGAAATTAATCAATTTGCAGTCAAATGGATGGAACTAGAAAAGCTCATCCTGAGTGAACTAACCCAGACTCAGAAGGACACATATGGCATCTATTCACTTATAGAAGGATTTTAGCTATATAGTAGAAGGTATCAATACTACAACTAACACACCAAAGGGAACTTGGACATAGACTTCTTATTTTTAATTTTAATTTTTTATTTATTTTTTATATATTAGTTATATATTTTTCTAATATTTAGTCTGTTTTATCTATTGTATGCTTATTGATTTGTTTGTTTAGTAGTTCTCTCTCCCAGGCAACGAGACACTTTTCACTGATGGTACGTCTTCATAGATCCCCAATGAATTAAGAGACTCTTGGCCCTCATACGACCTCTCAACTGAGATGAGGGACTGTTATATAAGGACACCCTACCCCAGAGAAATGGGATGGAAGGGTTAGGAGGTAAAGAAAAAAAATGAAATGTGATGTTTCGGCCTTTTACTACTAACTGTCATGAACTGTTTAGGATAATTAAGAAATGCAAACTAATGGTTATGCAAGCTAGTCATTCTGTTAGGTACTATGACAGCCTATTATAGTTACTTGCTAAGCTAATCAGAAATAGCCCTGCTAAGAGACAAGCAACATCTGCTTACCCTAATATAAGAGATAGATAGGGCCTCTTCAAAAACCTCAAGAGATCTGCAGAATATGGCATTCAAAGATGTTTTCGTAACTTTGGATTTTTTTTTTATATCAAGACATATCAACTCCTGACAGAATCCCCTATTCTTCTCCAAGTAGAAGATGAGCATCGAAGAATCTCCAGTTGGAGATGATTGAATTAGTCGCAAGCCTATCTCTTGGTAGGAAATGCCCCTTGCTCCAACTCTAGACAGAATGCTGTCCAAAAAGGACAAAACCTGGAAGCAGGTAAGTCGACAGCCTAGCTCTGCCAAGACAGGGTAGGTAAGTACTTCATAACCCCTGCTCTACAATAAATGTCTGCCAGAGAAGCGGGGCCAAATGACTGAAGAGCGATGCTGTAATGTATGGAGAGAAAATGGGAACTGTCCAGGCAGCCACTGGTATGTCATTTCTTAGTTTGGGAAGCTGCAGAACCCGTACTTTCTATAAAATCAGATATATTTATGCCTCTCAGGTCTCTGAGGTGATTGAAGAACAGATAGATAAAGTCTCATAATTAAATTTTGAGTTGTTTAGGAGTCAAGAGAGTGTTATACATCTAAGAAGATACTTTTAAAATTGTGTTGCAATTAGTAGGAATGTTGAGTCAGATATAGAACTTTAAACTCATGGAGATGTTTAGATAGTAGAATGTTAAAGTCAGGTATCAAATACATATGGACTGGTCATTGGGAATGTACGTTAAGCCGTATAACCCTCATAACTGTGGCCTAATTACCTCTGTTGTACTGTATTGTATTTATTATTATAGGAGAAAGAGCCATTTGTTGGACTGAAAGGAGAAACTGTAGGGGGAAATAAGATATACCTTAAACTTAAAAGAAAAAAAAAAGGGAAGAGGATGGGGGGTTGAGGGTGGGAGGGTGGGACTGGAAGGGGAATAGGGAGGGGACTGCGATTGAGATGTAACTTGAAGAAATAAAAAATAAAGGAAAAAGAAAGAAAAAAAAAAGAAACAGTCCAGACAGTGAAGAGAGTTCTTAAAGCATGTAACCTCTTCATACGAAATCTGAATATACTTGATGAATGTGAGTTCCAACAGTGTGTAGAGACTTGTCCACTTATGGGATAAAAAGAACTTCTACACTTGTTCATGTTTGTAATGGGTGATTCCTAAGAATAGCTGGAATGTGTACTAGAATGCAGTGGTTTCTTAGAAACCTTGGCTCCTAGATGACGGGGTAAAATGTGTTCAGTTTACATGAATGATTCACGACCTGTAAGTCATTCAGCCTCCAGATATGTTCATCTCTATTAGCCTAAATATTTCAGTGACACAGTAACAGCCCTAATGTTCCCAAGTGAGAAAGCAAAGGAGACGTTTGTTTTACTACTATACCTTAAGAAATGGTGAAGAGAGTGAACATAGTTTGTCTTCGAAGCTAGTATGATCTTCGAACGAATTCTGAATATACTTGATGAATGTGCATTCCAGCAGTGTGTACACACTTATTCCCTTATGGGATAAAGAGAACTTCTACACTTGTTGATATTTGTAATGTGTAATTCCAAAGAAGAGATTAGAATGTGCATTTAAAAGCCGTGTTTCTTATGGAAACAATCGTGCCTGGAAGTTGTTATAAAAAAGTGTGTTCAACTTACAGGAATAATGATCATACTGGAAATCGTTCAGCCTCCAGATATGTTTATATATCCTAGCCTACATATTTGAGTGATGCACTCAGAGCCCTACTTTTCCAAATGTGAGGAATCAAAGGAGACGTTCGTGTTAAAGTAAGGCCTTAAGAAACCATTCAGAGAGAGAAGACAGTACTTCTTAGAAGAAATTACTCTCTTCGTAGGAATTGTGCTTAGAGTTAATGAATGTGAGTTCCAACAGTGTGTACAGACTTGTTCCCTTGTCTGATAAAGAGAACTTCACTTGTTGATATTTGTAATTTGCGATTCCAAAGAAGAGATTATATTTTGTATTTGAATGCAATATTTACTTATGGAAGCTTTCACACCTAGAAGTTTGGTAAATAGTGTGTTCAAGTTCCATGAATTATGAACATACAGGAAGTGGTTCAGCCTGCAGGTATGTTTACACTTCTTAGCTGAAACATTTCGGTGACACACTTCTAGCCCTACATATCCAGTGTGAATAATCAAAGAGACTTTCGTTTTACCCCAAGGCCTAAAGAAACATTCCAGATAGTGAAGACAGTTCTTCTTAGAAGAATTTACCCTCTTTCTATGTATTCTGAATATGATTGATGAATGTGAATTCCAACAGTGTGTACAGATTTGTACCCTTATGAAATAAAGAGTACTTCAATACTTGTTCATATTTGTAATCGGCGATTTAAAGGAGAGCTTAGAATGTGTACCTGAATAAAATTGTTGCTTATGGAAGCATTCATGCCTTGAAGTTGTGGTAAAATGTGTGCTCAGGTTAAATGAATTATGAACATCCTGGAAGTCGTCAGACTCCTGATATATTTGTATTTCTTAGTCATCATATTCCAGTGATGCACTAACAGCACTAATGTTCCTAGAGTGAGAAATCAAAGGAGACACTGGTTTTACTGCAAGGCCTTAAGAAACTTTCAGACAGTGAAGACAGTTCTTAATAGAAAAAGTACCCTCTTGCTATGAATTCTGATAAATGTGAGTTCCAACGTTGTGTACAGACTTGTCCCCATAGGGGATAAAGAGAACTTCTATACTTGTTGATGTTTGTAATGGGCGATTCCAAAGAAGAGCTTAGAATGTATACTTGAACATACCGATTCCTTATGTCAGCATTTGGTCGTAGAAGTTGGGGTAAAAAGTGTGTTCAATTTACAGGAATTCTGAAGTTCCTGGAACATGTTCAGCCCCATTTATGTTTATATATCTTAGCCTACATATTTCAGTGACTCACTAACAGCCTTACTGTTCCTAGTATGAGAAAGCAAGGTAGATGTTCGTTTTACTGCAAGACCTTAAGAAAGATTTCAAGCAGTGAAGGCAGTTCTTCTTCAAAGAAAGTACCCTCTTGGCACCAAATCTGAATATACTTGATGAATATGATTTCCATCAGTGTTTACAGACTTGTTCTGTCATGAGATAAAGAGAATTTCAACAATTGTTGATGTTTGTCTTGCGCGATTCCAAAGAAGCGCTTAGAATATTTATTTGACCACAATGTTTCCCTACGGAAGCATTTGTGCCTAAAAGTTTGGAAAAAAGTGTGTTCAAGTTACATGAATTATGAATGTCGTGGAGTGGTTCAGCCTGCAGATATGTTTACTTATCTAAGTCTTCATATATCAGTGACACACTTACAGCTCTATTTATCATAGTGGGAGGAACCAAGGACAACTTCGTTTTACCGCAAGGCATTATGTAGGAGTCCAGAGTGTCAATACAGATATTCTTAGAGGAAACAACACAGTTGGTACGAATTCTGAATATAAGTTAATGTCTCTTAGCCTACGTATTTCAGTGACATACTAACAGCCCTACTGTTCCTAGTGTGGGACATCAAAGGAGATGTTCGTTTTACTGCAAATCCTTAAGTAACACTTCAGACAGGGAAGACAGTTCTTCTTAGAAGAAATGAACTTCTTGGTAGGAATTCAGAATAAACTGATAAATATGAGTTCCACAAGTGTGTACAGACTTGACACCTTATGGGTAAAGAGAATTTATACACTGGTTGATGTTTGTAATGGCTGATTTCAAAAAAAAAAAGCTTAGAATGTGTATTTGAACATATTGGTTCCTTTTGGAAGTATTCATGCCTAGAAGTTGTGGTAAAATATGTGTTCCATTTACAAGAATTATGAACGTCCTGGAAGTGGTTCAACCTCCAGAAATGTTTATATCTATTATCCCACATATTTCAGTGACACACCAAAAACCCTATTTATTGTAGAGTGAGGAATCAAAGGAGGTGATTTTTTTTTTCTTGAAAGGCCTTAAGAAACAATTGACAGAGTGAAGAGAGTTCTCCTTAGAAGAAAGTACCCTCTTCGTACGAATTCTGAATATACGTTATGAATGTGAGTTCCAACAGTGTGTACAGACATGTTCCCTTATGATATAAATAGAACATCTATACTTGTTCATGTTTGGAATCGGCGATTCAAAGGAGAGCTTTGATTGTATATTGCAACATAATTGTTTCTTATGGAAACATTCGCAACTAGAAATTATAAAAAGAACTGTCTTCACTCTCTGAAGTACAGACTTGTTTCCTTATGGGATAAAAGAAATTCTACACTTGTTGATGTTTCTAATGGGTGATTCCAAAGAAGACATTAGATTGTGTATTTGAACGCAGTGGTTCCATAAGGAAGCATTTGCTCCTAGAAGTTGGGGTAAAAAGTGTGTTCAAGTTAAATGAATTATGCTCGTCCTGGAATTCATTCAGCCTCCAGATTGTTCATATCTCTTAGCCTCCATATTTCAGTGATACAGTGACCAACCTACTGCTCCCAATGTGAGAAATCAAAGGAGACATTCGTTTTATTACTATGCCTTAGGAAACAGTTCAGAGACTGAACATATTTTGTTTTCAATGGAAGTAACCTCTCTGAACGAAATCTCAATGTACTTGATGAATGTGCATTCCTACAGTGTGTACAGACTTGTTGCTTATGGGATGAAGAGAACTTCTTCACTTCTTTATGTTTCTAATGGGGATTCCAAAGAAGAGCTTAGAATGTGCATTTAAAGCAATAAATAAAGTGGAAATATTAATGCCTAGAAGTTGTGATAAAAAGTGTGTTCAACTTACAGGAACAATGATCATCCTGGAAGTTTTTCTGCCTCCACATATGTTAGCCTACATATTTCAGTGACACACTAACATCATTAGTTTTTTTAATATTTGGAATGAAAGGAGACATTCGTTTTCATGCAAGGCCATAAGAAACATTTCAGACCGAAAAGACAGTAGTTCTCAGAAGAAATTACCGTGTTGGTACGCATTGGGAATATAGTTGATGAATGTGAGTTCCAACAGAGTGTACAGAATTGTTCCCTTACGGATTAAAAAGAACTTCACTTGCAGATATTTGTAATGAGCGATTCCAAAGACGAGCTTATTATTTGTATTTGAACGCAATGATTCCTTAATGAATGGAGGTGTTCGCGCCTAGAATTAGTAAAAAGTGTGTTCAAGTAACACGAAATATGAATGTCTGGGAAGTACTTCAGTCTCCAGATGTGTTTACATCTCTTAGCCTACATATTTCAGTGACACTCCTACAGCCCTACGTATCTTACTGTATTGAATAAAGGAGAAGATGTTTTAATGCAAGGCCTTAAGAAACAGTCCAGACAGTGAAGAGAGTTCTTAAAAGTATGTAACCTCTTCGTAAGAAATCTGAATATACTTGATGTGAGCTCCAACAGTGTGTAAAATCTTGTCCTCTAAAGGGATAAAGAGAATTTCTACACTTGTTGATGTTTGTAATGGGTGATTCCTACGAAAAACTTGGAATGTGTACTAGAAGGCAGTGGTGTCTTAGAAGCCTTGGCTCCTAGACGTTGGCGTAAAAACTGTGTTCCATTTACATGAATGATGCAAGTCCTGTTATTCATTTAGCCTGCAGATTTGTTCATCTCTATTACCCTAAATATTTCAGTGACACAGTAACAGCCCAAATGTTCCCAAGTGAGAAAGCAAAGGAGACGTTTGTTTTACTACTATGCCTTAAGTAACGGTTCAGAGACTGAATATATTTCGTTTTCAAAGCTAGTGTGCTCTTCGATCGATTTCTGAATATACTTGATACATGTGCACTCCAACAGTGTGTACACACTTGTTTCCTTATGGGAAAAAGGAAACTTCTGCACTTGTTGATGTTTGTAATGTGCAATTCCAAAGAAGAGATAAGAATGTGAATTTAAAAGATATGATGCTTATGGAATCATTCGTGCACGGAAGTTGTTATAAAAAGTTTGTTCAACTTACAGGAATAATTATCATCCTGGAAATCGTTCAGCCTCCAGATATGTTTATATCTCTTAGCCTACATATTTGAGTGACACACTCAGAGCCCTACTTTTGCTAATGTGAGGAATCAAAGGAGAGGTTCGTGTTAACGTAAGGCCTTAAGAAACTGTTCAGAGAGGGAGGACAGTTCTTCTTAGAAGAAATTACTCTCACGAATTGTGAATATAGTTGATGAATGTGAGTTCCAACAGTGTGTACAGACTTGTTCCCTTGTCTGATAAAGAGAACTTCACTTGTTGATATTTGTAATGTGCGATTTGAAAAAAGAGATTATACTTTGTATTTGAAAGCACTGTTTCCTTATGGAAGCATTCACGCCTAGAAGTTTGGTAAATAGTGTGTTAAATTTCCATGAATTATGAACATACAGGACGTGGTTCAGCCTGCAGATATGTTTACATCTCTTAGTCTTCATATATCAGTGACACACTTACAGCTCTATTTATCATAGTGGGAGGAATCAAGGAGACGTTCGTTTTACCGCAAGGCATTATGTAGGAGTCCAGAGTGTGAATACAGTTCTTAGAGGAAAGTACACTCTTGGTACGAATTCTGAATATACTTGTTGAATGTGAGTTCCTACAGTTTGTACAGACTTGTTCTCTTATGGGATAAAGAGAACTACTACACTTGTTTATATTTATAATGGGCGATTCCTAGGAAGAGCTTTGAATTTATATTTGAATGCAATGGTTCATTTTCGTAGCAATTGCACCAAGAAATAGGGGTTTAAGTGTGCTAAAGTTGCATGAACTGTGAACTCCTGGAAGTCGTTCAGCCCCCAGATAAGTTTATGTCTCTTAGCCTACATATTTCAGTGACTTACTAATAGTCCTACTGTTCCTAGTGTGAGACATCAAAGGAGATGTTCGTTTTACTGCAAGTCCTTAATTAACGGTTCTGACAGAGAAGACAGTTCTTCTTAGAAGAAATGAACTTCTTGGTAGGAATTCAGAATATACTAATAAATATAAGTTCCACCAGCGTGTACAGACTTGACACCTTATGGGTAACAAGAATTTATACACTGGTTGATGTTTGTAATGGCTGATTTCAAGGAAAAGCTTAGAATGTGTATTTGTACTTAATGGTTCCTTTTGGAAGCATTCACGCCTCGTAGTTGTGGTAAAATATGTGTTCCATTTACAAGAATTATGAACCTCCTGGAAGTGGTTCCACCTCCAGAAATGTTTATGTTTATTATGCCACATATTTCAGTGACACACTAAAACCCTATTTGTTGAAGTGTGATGAATCAAAGGAGGTGTTTTTTTTTT
>CAJQZJ010032158.1:5687045-5733610 GCA_907164525.1 Lophiomys imhausi
GTGTATTTGAATGCAGTGGTTCCATAAGGAAGCATTTGCTCCTAGAATTTGGGGTAAAAAGTGTGTTCAAGTTAAATGAATTATGCACGTCCTGGAATTCATTCAGCCTCAAGATTGTTCATATCTCTTAGCGTCCATATTTCAGGGATACAGTAACAAACTTACTGCTCCCAATGTGAGAAATCAAAGGAGACATTCGTTTTATTACTATGCCTTAGGAAACAGTTTAGAGAGTGAACATATTTTATTTTCAAAGAGGTAACCTCTCTGAACGAAATCTCAATATACTTGTTGAATGTGCATTCCTACAGTGTGTACAGACTTGTTGCTTATGGGATACAGAGAACTTTTTCACTTCTTTATGTTTCTAATGAGGATTCCAAAGAAGAGCTTAGAATATGCATTTAAAGCAATTAGTAAGTGGAAATAAACACGACTACAAGTTGTGATAAAAAGTGTGTTCAACTTACAGGAACAATGATCATCCTGGAAGTCTTTACGCCTCTAAGTATGTTTATATCTGTTAGCCTACATATTTCAGTGACGCACTAACAGCATTAGTTTTCTTAATGTGTGGAATGAAAGGAGACATTCGTTTTCATGCCAGGCCTTAAGAAACAGTTCAGACCGAAAAGACAGTAATTCTCAGAAGAAATTACCGTGTTGGTACGCATTGGGAATATAGTTGATGAATGTGAGTTCCAACAGAGTGTACAGAATTGTTCACTTATGGATTAAAAAGAACTTCACTTGTAGATATTTGTAATGAGCGATTCCAAAAGACGAGCTTAGTATTTGTATTTGAACGCAATGTTTCCTTATGGAATGGAGGTGTTTGCGCCTAGAAGTTTGGTAAAAAGTGTGTTCAAGTAACTTGAATTATGAATGTCCGGTAAGTGCTTCAGTCTCCAGATATGTTTACATCTCTTAGCCTACATATTTCAGTGACCCTTTTACAGCCCTACATATCTTAGTGTATTGAATAAAGGAGAAGTTGTTTTAACGCAAGGCCTTAAGAAACAGTCCAGACAGTGAAGAGAATTCTTAAAAGAATGTAACCTCTTCGTAAGAAATCTGAATATACTTGATGAATGTGAGCTCCAACAGTGTGTACAGACTTGTCCTCTAATGGGATAAAGAGAACTTCTACACTTGTTGATGTTTGTAATGGGTAATTCCTACGAAGAACTTGGAAAGTGTACTAGAATGCAGTGGTGTCTTAGATGCCTTGGCTCCTAGATGTTGGCATAAAAACTGTGTTCCATTTACATGAATGATGCATTCCCTTTATTCATTTAGCCTCCAGATTTGTTCATCTCTATTAACCTAAATATTTCAATGACATAGTAACAGCCCTAATGTTCCCAAGTGAAAAAGCAATGGAGACATTTGTTTTACTACTATCCCTTAAGAAATGGTTCAGAGAGTGAATATATTTCATTTTCACAGCTAGTATGCTCTTCGATCGATTTCTGAAGTTATCCCAACTTGTTACTATATGGGATAAAGAGATTTCTGCACTTGTTGATGTTTGTAATGTGCAATTCCAGAGAAGAGATTAGAATGTGCATTTAAAATACATGATGTTTATGGAAACATTCGTGCATGGAAGTTGTTATAAAAAGTGTGTTCAACTTAGAGGAATAATTATCATCCTGGAAATCATTCAGCCTTCAGATATGTTTATATCTGTTAGCCTACATATTTGAGTGACACACTCAGAGCCCTACATTTCCTAATGTGAGGAATCAAAGGAGAGGTTCATGTTAACGTAAGGCCTTAAGAAACAGTTCAGAGAGAGAAGACAGTTCTTCTTAGAAGAAATTATTCTCTTCTTACGAATTGTGAATATAGTTGATGAATGTGAGTTCCAACAGTGTGTACAGACTTGTTCCCTTGTCTGATAAAGAGAAATTCACTTGTTGATATTTGTAATGTGCGATTCGAAAAAAGAGATTATAATTTGTATTTGAGTGCACTGTTTCCTTATGGAAGCATTCACGCCTAGAAGTTTGGTAAATAGTGTGTTAAAGTTCCATGAATTATGAACATACAGGACATGGTTCAGCCTGCAGATATGTTTACATCTCTTAGTCTTCATGTATCAGTGACACACTTACAGCTCTATTTATCATAGTGGGAGGAATCAAGGAGACATTCGTTTTACCGCAAGGCATTATGTAGGAGTCCAGAGTGTGAATACAATTCTTCTTAGAGGAAAGTACACTCTTGGTACGAATTCTGAATATACTTGTTGAATGTGAGTTAATACAGTTTGTGCAGACTTGTTCTCTGATGGGATAAAGAGAACTTCTACATTTGTTGATATTTATAATGGGCGATTCCTAAGAAGAGCTTTGAATTTATATTTAAATGCAATGGTTCATTTTGGAAGCATTTGAACCAAGAAATTGGGGTATAAGTGTGTTAAAGTTGCATGAAATGTGAACTCCTGGAAGTCGTTCAGCCCCCAGATAAGTTTATGTCTCTTAGCCTACATATTTCATTAACTTACTAACAGCCCTACTGTTCCTAGTGTGAGACATCATAGGAGATGTTCGTTTTACTGCAAGTCCTTAAGTAACAGTTCAGACAGAGAAGACAGTTCTTCTTAGAAGAAATGAACTTCTTGGTAGGAATTCAGAATATACTGATAAATATGAGTTCCACAAGTGTGTACAGACTTGATACCTTATGGGTAACGAGAATTTATACACTGGTTGATGTTTGTAATGGCTGATTTCAAAGAAAAGCTTAGAATGTGTATTTGAACGTAATGTTTCCTTTTGGAAGCATTCACGCCTCGATGTTGTGGTAAAATATATGTTACATTTACAAGAATTATGAACGTCCTGGAGGTGGTTCAACCACCAGAAATGTTTATATCTATTAGCCCACATATTTCAGTGACACACAAAAACCCTATTTATCGTAGTGTGAGGAATCAAAGGAGGTGTTTTTTTTTTTTCTCGAAAGGCCTTAAGAAACAGTCGAGAGAGTGAAGACAGTCCTTCTTAGAAGGTAGTACCCTCTTGGTACGATTTCTAAATATACTTGATGAATGTGAGTTCCAACAGTGTGAACAGACATGTTCCCCTATGATATAAGTAGAACATCTACCCTTGTCCATGTTTGCAATTGGCGACTCAAAGGAGAGCTTTGATTGTGTATTGGAACATAATTGTTTCTTATGGAAGCATTCGCAACTAGAAATTATAAAAAGAAATGTCTTCACTCTCTGAAGTACAGACTTGTTTTCTTATGGGATTAAAGAACTTCTACACATGTTGATGTTTCTAATGAGTGATTCCAAAGAAGAGATTAGATTGTGTATTTGAACGCAGGTGTTCCATAAGGAAGCATTTGCTCCTAGAATTTGGGGTAAAAAGTGTGTTCAAGTTAAATGAATTATGCACGTCCTGGAATTCATTCAGCCTCCAGATTGCTCATATCTCTTAGCCTCCATATTTCAGGGATACAGTAACAAACTTACTGCTCCCAATGTGAGAAATCAAAGGAGACATTCGTTTTATTACTATGCCTTAGGAAACAGTTCAGAGAGTGAACATATTTTATTTTCAAAGAAGTAACCTTTCTAAACGAAATCTCAATATAATTGATGAATGTGCATTCCTACAGGGTGTACAGACTTGTTGCTTATGTGATAAAGAGAACGTTTTCACTTCTTTTGTTTCTAATGGGGATTCCAAAGAAGAGCTTAGAATGTGCATTTAAAGCAATAAATAAAGTGGAAATATTCACGCCTACAAGTTGTGGTAAAAAGTGTGTTCAACTTACAGGAACAATGATCATCGTGGAAGTCTTTACGCCTCTACATATGTTTATATATGTTAGCCTACATATTTCACTGACGCACTAACAGCATTAGTTTTCTTAATGTTTGGAATGAAAGGAGACATTCGTTTTCATGCATGGCCTTAAGAAACAGTTCAGACC
Organism: Lophiomys imhausi; assembly: GCA_907164525.1. Taxonomy (NCBI): domain Eukaryota; kingdom Metazoa; phylum Chordata; class Mammalia; order Rodentia; family Muridae; genus Lophiomys; species Lophiomys imhausi. The sequence goes on from CAJQZJ010032158.1 coordinate 5,691,003, forward strand.
GAAAAGACAGTAATTCTCAGAATAAATTAGCGTGCTGGTACGCATTGGGAATATAGTTGATGAATGTGAGTTCCAAAAGAGTGTACAGAATTGTTCCCTTATGGATTAAAAAGAACTTCACTTGTAGATATTTGTAATGAGCGATTCCAAAAGACGATCTTAGTATTTGTATTTGAACGCAATGTTACTTTATGGAATGGAGACGTTCGCGCCTAGAAGTTTGGGAAAAAGTGTGTTCAAGTTAAATGAATTATGCACGTCCTGGAATTCATTCAGCCACCAGATTGTTCATATATCTTAGCCTCCATATTTCAGTAATACAGTAACAAACTTACTGCTCCCAATGTGAGAAATTAAAGGAGACATTCGTTTTATTACTATGCCTTAGGAAACAGTTCAGAGAGTGAACATATTTTATTTTCAAAGAAGTAACCTCGCTGAACGAAATCTCAATATAATTGATGAATGTGCATTCCTACAGTGTGTACAGACTTTTTGCTTATGGGATAAAGAGAACGTTTTCACTTCTTTTGTTTCTAATGGGAATTCCAAAGAAGAGCTTAGAATGTGCATTTAAAGCAATAAATAAAGTGGAAATGTTCATGCCTAGAAGATGTGATAAAAAGTGTGTTCAACTTACAGGAACAATGATCATCCTGGAAGTCTTTCTGCCTCCACATTGTTTATATCTGTTAGCCTACATGTTTCAGTGACGCAATAACAGCATTAGTTTTCTTAATATTTGGAATGAAAGGAGAAATTGGTTTTCATGCAAGGCCATAAGAAACATTTCAGACCGAAAAGACAGTAGTTCTCAGAAGAAATTACCGTGTTGGTAGGCATTGGGAATATAGTTGATGAATGTGAGTTCCAACAGAGTGTACAGAATTGTTCCCTTAAGGATTAAAAGAACTTCACTTGTAGATATTTGTAATGAGCGATTCCAAAGACGAGCATATTATTTGTATTTGAACGCAATGTTTCCTTATGGAATGGAGGTGTTCGCGCCTAGAAATTTGGTAAAAAGTGTGTTCAAGTAACACGAAATATGAATGTCCGGGAAGTACTTCAGTCTCCAGATGTGTTTACATCTCTTAGCCTACATATTTCAGTGACACTCCTACAGCCCTACGTATCTTAGTGTATTGAATAAAGGAGAAGATGTTTTAACGCAAGGCCTTAAGCAGGAGTCCAGACAGTGAGGAGAGTTCTTAAAAGTGTGTAACATCTTCGTACGAAATCTGAATATACTTGATGAATGTGAGCTCCAACAGTGTGTACAATCTTGTCCTCTAATGGGATAAAGAGAACTTCTACACTTGTTGATGTTTGTAATGGGTGATTCCTACGAAGAACTTGGAATGTGTTCTAGAATGCAGTGGTTTCTTAGAAGCCTTTGCTCCTAGACGTTGACGTAAAAACTGTGTTCCATTTACATGAATGATGCACGTCCTCTTATTCATTTAGCCTCCAGATTTGTTCATCTCTATTAGCCTAAATATTTCAGTGACACAGGAACAGCCCTAATGTTCTCAAGTGAGAAAGCAAAGGAGACATAGTTTGTTTTACTACTATGCCTTAAGGAACGTTTCAGAGAGTGAATATATTTCGTTTGCAAAGCTAGTATGCTCTTCGACCGATTTCTGAATATACTTGATGCATGTGCGCTCCAACAGTGTGTACACACTTGTTTCCATATGGGATAAAGAGAACTTCTGCACTTGTTGATGTTTGTAATGTGCAATTCCAGAGAAGAGATTAGAATGTGCATTTAAAAGACATGATGTTTATGGAAACATTCGTGCGTGGAATTTCTTATAAAAAGTGTGTTCAACTTATAGGAATAATTATCATCCTGGAAATCGTTCAGCCCCCAGATATGTTTATTTCTTTAAGCCTACATATTTGAGTGACACACTCAGAGCCATAATTTTCCTAATGTGAGGAATCAAAGGAGAAGTTCGTGTTAACATAAGGCCTTAAGACACAGTTCATAGTGAGAGGACAGTGCTTCTTAGAAGAAATTACTCTCTTCGTATGAATTGTGAATATAGTGGATGAGTGTGAGTTCCAACAGTGTGTACAGACTTGTTCCCTTGTCTGATAAAGAGAACTTCACTTTTTGATATTTGTAATGTGTGATTCCAAAGAAGAGGTTATAATTTGTATTTGAGTGCACTATTTCCTCATGGAACCATTCACGCCTAGAAGTTTGGTAAATAGTGTGTTATAGTTCCAAGAATTTACATACATGATGTGGTTCAGCCTGCAGTTATGTTTACATCTCTTAGTCTTCATGTATCAGTGACACACTTACAGCTCTATTTATCATAGTGGGAGGAATCCAGGAGACGTTCGTTTTACCGCAAGGCATTATGTAGGAGTCCAGAGTGTGAATACAGTTCTTCTTAGAGGAAAGTACACTCTTGGTACGAATTCTGAATATACTTGTTTAATGTGAGTTCCCACAGTTTGTACAGACTTGTTCTCTTATGGGATAAAGAGAACTTCTACACTTGTTGTTATTTATAATGGGCGATTCCTAAGAAGAGCTTTGAATTTATATTTGAACGCAATGGTTCATTTTGGAAGCATTTGAACCAAGAAATTGGGGTTTAAGTGTGTTAAATTTGCATGAATTGTGAACTCCTGGAAGTCGTTCAGCCCCCAGATAAGTTTATGTCTCTCAGCCTACATATTTCAGTGACTTACTAACAGCCCTACTGTTCCTAGTATGAGACATCAAAGGAGATGTTCGATTTACTGCAAGTCATTAAGTAACAGTTCAGACAGAGAAGACAGTTCTCTTAGAAGAAATGAACTTCTTGGTAGGAATTCAGAATGTACTGATAAATATGAGTTCCACCAGTGTGTACAGACTTGACACCTTATGGGTAAAGAGAATTTATACACTGGTTGACGTTTGTAATGGCTGATTCCAAAGAAGAGCTTAGAATGTGTATTTGAACATAATAGTTCCTTTTAGAAGCATTCACGCCTAGAAGTTGTGGTAAAATATGTGTTCCATTTACAAGACTTATGAACGCCCTGGAAGTGGATCAAACTCCAGAAATGTTTATATCTATTATCCCACATATTTCAATGACACATAGAAACCCTATTTATCGCAGTGTGATGAATCAAAGGAGGTGGTTATTTTTTTTTCTCGAAAGGCCTTAAGAAACATTTGAGAGAGTGAAGACAGTTCTTCTTAGAAGATAGTACCTTCATGGTACGATTTCTGAATATACTTGATGAATGTGAGTTCCAACAGTGTGTACAGACATGTTCCCTAATGATATAAATAGAACATCTACCCTTCTTCATGAGTGCAATTCTCGATTCAAAGGAGAACTTTCATTGTGTATTGGAACATAATAGTTTCTTATGGAAGCATTCGCAACTAGAAATTATAAAAAGAACTGTCTTCACTCTCTGAAGTACAGACTTGTTTCCTTATGGGATAAAAGAACTTCTACACATGTTGATGTTTCTAATGGGTGATTCCAAAGAAGAGATTAGATTGTGTATTTGAATGCAGTGGTTCCATAAGGAAGCATTTGCTCCTAGAAGTTGGGGTAAAAAGTGTGTTCATGTTAAATGAATTATGTACGTCCTGGAATTCATTCAGCCTCCAGATTGTTCATATCTCTTAGCCTCCATATTTCAGTGATACAGTAACCAACCTACTGCTCCCAATGTGAGAAATCAAAGGAGACATTCGTTTTATTACTAAGCCTTAGGAAACAATTCAGAGAGTGAACATATTTTGTTTTCAATGGAAGTAACCTCTCTGAACGAAATCTCAATATACTTGTTGAATGTGCATTCCTACCTTGTGTACAGACTTGTTACTTATGGGATACAGAGAACTTTTTCACTTCTTTATGTTTCTAATTGAAATTCCAAAGAAGAGCTTAGAATGTGCATTTAAAGCAATAAGTAAAGTGGAAATATTCACGCCTAGAAGTTGTGATAAAAAGTGTGTTCAACTTACAGGAACAATGACCATCCTGGAAGTCTTTACGCCTCTACATATGTTTATATCTGTTAGCCTACATATTTCAGTGACGCACTAATAGCATTGGTTTTCTTAATGTTTGGAATGAAAGGAGACATTCGTTTTCATGCAAGGCCTTAAGAAACAGTTCAGACCGAAGATACAGTAATTCTCAGAAGAAATTAACATGTTGGAACGCATTGGGAATATAGTTGATGAATGTGAGTTCCAACAGAGTGTACAGAATTGTTCCCTTATGGATTAAAAAGAACTTCACTTGTAGATATTTGTAATGAGCGATTCCAAAAGACGAGCTTAGTATTTGTATTTGAACGCAATGTTTCCTTATGGAATGGAGGTGTTGGCGCCTAGAAGTTTGGTAAAAAGTTTGTTCAAGTAACATGAATTATGAATGTCCGGGAAGTGCTTCAGTCTCCAGATATGTTCACATCTCTTAGCCTACATATTTCAGTGAACCTTTTACAGCACTACATATCTTAGTGTATTGAATAAAGGAGAAGTTGTTTTAACGCAAGGCCTTAAGAAACAGTCCAGACAGTGAAGAGAATTCTTAAAAGAATGTAACCTCTTCGTAAGAAATCTGAATATACTTGATGAATGTGAGCTCCAACAGTGTGTACAGACTTGTCCTCTAATGGGATAAAGAGAACTTCTACACTTGTTGATGTTTGTAATGGGTAATTCCTACGAAGAACTTGGAATGTGTACTAGAATGCAGTGGTGTCTTAGAAGCCTTGGCTCCTAGACTTTGGCGTAAAAACTGTGTTCCATTTACATGAATGATGCAAGTCCTGTTATTCATTTAGCCTCCAGATTTGTTCATCTCTATAAGCCTAAATACTTCAATGACACAGTAACATCCCTATGTTCCCAAGGGAAAAAGCAATGGAGACATTTGTTTTACTACTATCCCTTAAGGAATGGTTCAGAATGTGAATATATTTCGTTTTCCCAGCTGGTATGCTCTTCGATCGATTTCTGAATATACTTGATGAATGTGCACTCCAACAGTGTGTACATACTGGTTACCATATGGGATAAAAAGATTTCTGCACTTGTTGATGTTTGTAATGTGCAATTCCAGAGAAGAGATTAGAATGTGCATTTAAAAGACATGATGTTTATGGAAACATTCGTGCATGGAAGTTGTTATAAAAAGTGTGTTCGACTTATAGGAATAATTATCATCCTGGAAATCGTTCAGCCTCAAGATACGTTTATATCTCTTAGCCTACATATTTTAATGACACACTCAGAGCCCTACTTTTCCTAATGTGAGGAATCAAAGGAGAGGTTCGTGTTAATGTAAGGCCTTAAGAAACAGTTCAGAGAGAGAAGACAGTTCTTCTTAGAAGAAATTATTCTCTTCGTACCAATTGTGAATAGAGTTGATGAATGTGAGTTCCAACAGTGTGTACAGACTTGTTCCCTTGTCTGATAAAGAGAACTTCACTTGTTGATATTTGTAATGTGCGATTCGAAAAAAAGAGATTATAATTTGTATTTGAGTGCACTGTTTCCTTATGGAAGCATTCACACCTAGAATTTTTTTAAATAGTGTGTTAAAGTTCCATGAATTATGAACATAAAGGACGTAGTTCAGCGTGCAGATATGTTTACATCTCTTAGTCTTCATGTATCAGTGACACACTTACAGCTCTATTTATCATAGTGGGAGGAATCAAGGAGACGTTCGTTTTACTGCAAGGCATTATGTAGGAGTCCAGAGTGTGAATACAGTTCTTCTTTGAGGAAAGTACATTCTTGGTACGAAGTCTGAATATACTTGTTGAATGTGAGTTCCTACAGTGTGTACAGACTTTTTCTCTTATGGGATAAAGAGAATTTCTTGTTGATATTTATAATGGGCGATTCCTAAGAAGAGCTTTGAATTTATATTTGAACGCAATGGTTCATTTTGGAAGCATTGGCAAGAAGAAATTGGGGTTTAAGTGTGTTAAAGTTGCATGAATTGTGAATTCCTGGAAGACACTCAGCACCCGATAAGTTAATGTCTTGTAGCCTACATATTTCAGTGACATAAGAACAACCCTACTTTTCCTAGTGTGGGACATCAAAGGAGATGTTCGTTTTACTGCAAGTCCTTAAGTAACACTTCAGACAGAGAAGACAGTTCTTGTTAGAAGAAATGAACTTCTTGGTAGGAATTCAGAATAAACTGATAAATATGAGTTCCACAATTGTGTACAGACTTGACACCATATGGGTAAAGAGAATTTATACACTGGTTGATGTTTGTAATGGATGATTTCAAAGAAAAGCTTAGAATGTGTATTTGAACGTAATGGTTCCTTTTGGAAGCATGCACGCCTAGAAGTTGTGGTAAAATATGTGTTCCATTTACAGGAATTATGAACGTCCTGGAAGTGGTTCAACATCCAGAAATGTTTATATCTATTATCCCACATATTGCAGTGACACACCAAAAACCCTATTTATTGTAGTGTGAGCAATCAAAGGAGGTGTTCTTTTTTTTTTCTCGAAGGCCTTAAGAAACAATTGAGAGAGTGAAGAGAGTTCTCCTTAGAAGAAAGTACCCTCTTGGTACGAATTCTGAATATACGTTATGAATGTGAGTTCCAACAGTGTGTACAGACATGTTCCCTTATGATATAAATAGAACATCTATACTTGTTCATGTTTGGAATCGGCGATTCAAAGAGAGCTTTGATTGTGTATTGCAACATAATTATTTCTTATGGAAACATTCGCAACTAGAAATTATAAAAAGAACTGTCTTCACTCTCTGAAGTACAGACTTGTTTTCTTATGGGATTAAAGAACTTCTACACATGTTGATATTTCTAATGGGTGATTCCAAAGAAGAGATTAGATTGTGTATTTGAACGCAGTGGTTCCATAAGGAAGCATTTGCTCCTAGTAGTTGGGGTAAAAAGTGTGTTCAAGTTAAATCAATTACGCTCGTCCTGGAATTCATTCAGCCTCCAGATTGTTCATATCACTTAGACTACATATTTCAGTGATACAGTAACCAACCTACTGCTCCCAATGTGAAAAATCAAAGGAGACATTCGTTTTATTACTATGCCTTAGGAAACAGTTCAGAGAATGAACATATTTTGGTTTCAATGGAAGTAACCTCTCTGAACAAATCTCAATATACTTGATGAATGTGCATTCCTACAGTGTGTACAGACTTGTTGCTTATGGGATAAAGAGAACTTCTTCACATCTTTATGTTTCTAATGGGAATTCCAAAGAAAAGGTTAGAATGTGCATTTAAAGCAATAAATAAAGTGGAAATATTCACGCCTAGAAGTTGTGATAAAAAGTGTGTTCAACTTAAAGGAAAAATGATCATCCTGGAAGTCTTTCCGCCTCACGTATGTTTATATCAGTTAGCCTACATATTTCATTGACGCACTAACAGCATTAGTTTTCTTAATATTTGGAATGAAAGGAGACATTCGTTTTCATGCAAGGCCATAAGAAACATTTCATACCGAAAAGACAGTAGTTCTCAGAAGAAATTACCGTGTTGGTACGCATTGGGAATACAGTTGATGAATGTGAGTTCCAACAGAGTGTACAGAATTGTTCCCTTATGGATTAAAAAGAACTTCACTTGTAGATATTTGTAATGAGCGATTCCAAAGACGAGCTTATTATTTGTATTTGAACGCAATGATTCCTTATGGAATGGAGGTGTTCGCGCCTAGAATTGGTAAAAAGTGTGTTCAAGTAACACGAAATAAGAATGTCCGGGAAGTACTTCAGTCTCCAGATGTGTTTACATCTCTTAGCCTACATATTTCAGTGACACTCCTAAAGCCCTACGTATCTTAGTGTATTGAATAAAGGAGAAGATGTTTTCACGCAAGGCCTTAAGAAACAGTCCAGACAGTGAAGAGAGTACTTAAAAGTATGTAACCTCATCATATGAAATCTGAATATACTTGATGTGAGCTCCAAAAGTGTGTACAATCTTGTTTCTAATGGGATAAAGAGAACTTCTACACTTGTTGATGTTTGTAATGGGTGATTCCTACGAAGAACTGTAATGTGTACTATAATGCAGTGGTTTCTTAGAAGACTTGGCTCCTATACGTTGGTGTAAAAACTGTGTTCCATTTACATGAACGATTCACCTCCTGTTATTCATTTAGCCTCCAGATTTGTTCATCTCTATTAGCCTAAATATTTCAGTGACACAGGAACAGCCCTAATGTTCCCAAGTGAGAAAGCAAAGGAGATGTTTGCTTTACTACTATGCCTTAAGGAACGTTTCAGAGAGTGAATATATTTCGTTTTCAAAGCTAGTATGCTCTTTGACCGATTTCTGAATATACTTGATGCATGTGCGCTCCAACAGTGTGTACACACTTGTTTCCATATGGGATAAAGAGAACTTCTGCACTTGTTGATGTTTGTAATGTGCAATTCCAGAGAAGAGATTAGAATGTGCATTTAAAAGACATGATGTTTATGGAAACATTCGTGAGTGGAATTTCTAATAAAAAGTGTGTTCAACTTATAGGAATAATTATCATCCTGGAAATCGTTCAGCCTCCAGATATGTTTATTTCTTTAAGCCTACATATTTGAGTGACGCACTCATAGCCATAATTTTCCTAATGTGAAGAATCAAAGGAGAGGTTCGTGTTAACATAAAGCCTTAAGAAACAGTTCAGAGTGAGAGGACAGTGCTTCTTAGAAGAAATTACTCTGTTCGTATGAATTATGAATTTGGTTGATGAATGTGAGTTGCAACAGTGTGTACAGACTTGTTCCCTTGTCTGATAAAGAGAACTCCACTTGTTGATATTTGTAATGTGCGATTCCAAAGAAGAGGTTATAATTTGTATTTGAGTACACTATTTCCTCATGGAAACATTCATGCCTAGAAATTTGGTAAATAGTGTGTTCAAGTTCCATGAATTTACATACATGATGTGGTTCAGGCTGCAGTTATGTTTACATCTCTTAGTCTTCATGTATCAGTGACACACTTACAGCTCTATTTATCATACTGGGAGGAATCAAGGAGACGTTCGTTTTACTGCAAGGCATTGTGTAGGAGTCCAGAGTGTGAATACAGTTATTCTTAGAGGAAAGTACACTCTTGGTACGAATTCTGAACATACTTGTTGAATGTGAGTTCCCACAGTTTGTACAGACTTGTTCTCTTATGGGATAAAGAGAATTTCTACACTTGTTGTTATTTATAATGGGCGATTCCTAAGAAGAGCTTTGAATTTATATTTGAACGCAATGGTTCATTTTGGAAGCATTTGCACCAAGAAATTGGGGTTTAAGTGTGTTAAAGTTGCATGAATTGTGAACTCCTGGAAGTCGTTCAGCCCCCAGATAAGTGTATGTCTCTTAGCCTACATATTTCAGTGACTTACTAACAGCCCTACTGTTCCGAGTGTGAGACATCAAAGGAGATGTTCGATTTACTGCAAGTCATTTAGTAACAGTTCAGACAGTGAAGACAGTTCTTCTTAGAAGAAATGAACTTCTTGGTAGGAATTCAGAATATACTGATAAATATGAGTTCCACCAGTGAGTACAGACTTGACAACTTATGGATAAAGAGAATTTATACACTGGTTGACATTTGTAATGGCTGATTCCAAAGAATAGCTTAGAATGTGTATTTGAACATAACGGTTCCTTTTAGAAGCATTCACGCCTAGAAGTTGTGGTAAAATATGTGTTCCATTTACTAGAATTATGAACGTCCTGGAAGTGGATCAACCTCCAGAAATGTTTATATTTATTATCCCACATATTTCAGTGACACACACAAACCCTATTTATCACAGTGTGATGAATCAAACGAGGTGGGTTTTTTTTTTCTCGAAAGGCCTTAAGAAACATTTGAGAGAGTGAAGACAGTTCTTCTTAGAAGATAGTACCCTGTTGGTACGATTTCTGAATATACTTGATGAATGTGAGTTCCAACAGTGTGTACAGACATGTTCCCTTATGATATAAATAGAACATCTACCCTTCTTCATGAGTGAAATTCTCAATTAAAAGGAGAATTTTGATTGTTTATTGGAACATAATAGTTTCTTATGGAAGCATTCGCAACTAGAAATTATAAAAAGAACTGCCTTCACTCTCTGAAGTACAGACTTGTTTCCTTATGGGATAAAAGAACTTCTACACATGTTGATGTTTCTAATGGGTGATTCCAAAGAAGAGATTAGATTGTGTATTTGAATGCAGTGGTTCCATAAGGAAGCATTTGCTCCTAGATGTTGGTGTAAAATGTGTGTTCATGTTAAATGAATTATGCACGTCCTGGAATTCATTCAGCCTCCAGATTGTTCATATCACTTAGCCTACATATTTCAGTGATACAGTAACCAACCTACTGCTCCCAATGTTCAAAGGAGACATTCGTTTTATTACTATGCCTTAGGAAACAGTTCAGGGAGTGAACATATTTTATTTTCAAAGGAAGTAACTTCTCTGAATGAAATCTCAACATACTTGTTGAATGTGCATTCCTACAGTGTGTACAGACTTGTTGCTTATGGGATACAGAGAACTTTTTCACTTCTTTATGTTCCTAATTGGGATTCCAAAGAAGAGCTTAGAATGTGCATTTAAAGCAATAAGTAAAGTGGAAATATTCACGCCTAGAAGTTGTGATAAAAAGTGTGTTCAACTTACAGGAACAATGATCATCCTGGAAGTCTTTACGCCTCTACATATGTTTATATCTGTTAGCCTTCATATTTCAGTGACACACTAACAGCATTAGTTTTCTTAATGTTTGGAATGAAAGGAGACATTATTTTTCATGCAAGGCCTTAAGAAACAGTTCAGACCGAAAAGACAGTAATTCTCAGAAGAAATTACCATGTTGGAACTCATTGGGAATATAGTTGATGAATGTGAGTTCCAACAGAGTGTACAGAATTGTTCCCTTATGGATTAAAAAGAACTTCAATTTTAGATATTTGTAATGAGCCATTCCAAAAGACTAGCTTAGTATTTGTATTTGAACGCAATGTTTCCTTATGGAATGGAGGTGTTCGCACCTAGAAGTTTGGTAAAAAGTGTGTTCAAGTAACATGAATTATGAATGTCCGGGAAGTGCTTCAGTCTCCAGATATGTTTACATCTCTTAGCCTACATATTTCAGTGTCCCTTTTACAGCCCTACATATCTTAGTGTATTGAATAAAGGAGAATTTGTTTCAATGCAAGGCCTTAAGAAAAAGTCCAGACAGTGAAGAGAATTCTTAAAAGAATGTAACCTCTTCGTACGAAATCTGAATATACTTGATGAATGTGAGCTCCAACAGTGTGTACAAACTTGTCCTCTAATGGGATAAAGAGAACTTCTACACTTGTTGGTGTTTGTAATGGGTGATTCCTACGAAGAACTTGGAATGTGTACTAGAAGGCAGTGGTGTCTTAGAAGCCTTGGCTCCTAGACATTGGCGTAAAAACTGTGTTCCATTTACATGAATGATGCACGTCCTGTTTTTCATTTAGCCTCCATATTTGTTCATCTCTATTAGCCTAAATACTTCAATGACACAGTAACAGCCCTAATGTTCCCAAGGGAAAAAGCAATTGAGAGGTTTGTTTTACTACTATCCCTTAAGGAACGGTTCAGAGTGTGAATATATTTCGTTTTCACAGCTGGTATGCTCTTTGATCGATTTCTGAATATACTTGATGCATGTGCGCTCCAACAGTGTGTACACACTTGTTACCATATGGGATAAAGAGATTTCTGCACTTTTTGATGTTTGTAATGTGCAATTCCAAAGAAGAGATTAGAATGTGCATTTAAAAGACATGATGTTTATGGAAACATTCGTGCATGGAAGTTGTTATAAAAAGTGTGTTCGACTTATACGAATAATTATCATCCTGGAAATCATTCAGCCTCCAGATATGTTTATTTCTTTAAGCCTACATATTTTATTGACACACTCAGAGCCATAATTTTCCTAATGTCAGGAATCAAAGGAGAGGTTCGTGTTAATGTAAGGCCTTAAGAAACAGTTCAGAGAGAGAAGACAGTTCTTCTTAGAAGAAATTGTTCCCTTCATACGAATTGTGAATATAGTTGATGAATGTGAGTTCCACAGTGTGTACAGACTTGTTCCCTTGTCTGATAAAGAGACCTTCACTTGTTGAGATTTGTAATGTGCGATTCGAAAAAAAAAGAAATTACAATTTGTATTTGAGTGCACTGTTTCCTTATGGAAGCATTGACACCTAGAATTTTGGTAAATAGTGTGTTAAAGTTCCATGAATTATGAACATACATGACGTGGTTCAGCGTGCAGACATGTTTACATCTCTTAGTCTTCATGTATCACTGACACACTTACAGCTCTATTTATCATAGTGGGAGGAATCAAGGAGACGTTCGTTTTACCGCAAGGCATTATGTGGAGTCCAGAGTGTGAATACAGTTCTTCTTGAGGAAAGTACACTCTTGGTACGAATTCTGAATATACTTGTTGAATGTGAGTTCCTACAGTTTTTTCAGACTTGTTCTCTTATGGGATAAAGAGAACTTCTAAAATTGTTGATATTTATAATGGGCGATTCCTAAGAAGAGCTTTGAATTTATATTTGAATGCAATGGTTCATTTTGGAAGCATTTGAACCTAGAAATTGGGGTTTAAGTGTGGTAAAGTTGCATGAATTGTGAACTCCTGGAAGTCGTTCAGCCCCCAGATAAGTTTATGTCTCTTAGCCTACATATTTCAGTGACTTACTAACAGCCCTACTGTTCCTAGTATGAGACATCAAAGGAGATGTTCGATTTACTGCAAGTCATTTAGTAACAGTTCAGACAGAGAAGACAGTTCTTCTTAGAAGAAATGAACTTCTTGGTAGGAATTCAGAATATACTGATAAATATGAGTTCCACCAGCGTGTACAGACTTGACACCTTATGGGTAAAGAGAATTTATACACTGGTTGATGTTTGTAATGGCTGATTTCAAAAAAAAGCTTAGAATGTGTATTTGAAAGTAATGGTTCCTTTTGGAAGCATTAACGCCTCGAAGTTGTGGTAAAATATGTGTTCCATTTACAAGAATTATGAACATCCAGGAAGTGGTTCAACCTCCAGAAATGTTTATATCTATTATCCCACATATTTCAATGACACACCAAAAACCCTATTTATTGTAGTGTGAGGAATCAAAGGAGGTGTTTTTTTTTTTTTTCTCGAAAGGCCTAAACAAACAATCGAGAGAGTGAAGAGTGTTCTCCTTAGAAGAAAGTAGCCCCTCGGTACGAATTCTGAATATACGTGATGAATGTGAGTTCCAACAGTGTGTACAGACATGTTCCTTTATGATATAAATAGAACATCTATACTTGTTCATGTTTGGAATCGGTGATTCAAAGGAGAGCTTTGATTGTGTATTGCTACATAATTGTTTCTTACGGAAACATTCGAAACTAGAAATTATGAAAAGAACTGTCTTCACTCTCTGAAGTACAGACTTGTTTCCTTATTGGATAAAAGAAATTCTACACTTGTTGATGTTTCTAATGGGTGATTCCAAAGAAGAGATTAGATTGTGTATTTGCTCACAGTGGTTCCATAAGGAAGCATTTGCTCCCAGAAATTGTGGTAAAAAGTGTGTTCAAGTTAAATGAATTATGCTCGTCCTGGAATTCATTCAGCCTCCAGATTGTTCATATCTCTTAGCCTACATATTTCAGTGATACAGTAACCAACCTACTGCTCCCAATGTGAGAAATCAAAGGAGACATTCATTTTATTACTATGCCTTAGGAAACAGTTCAGAGAGTGAACATATTTTATTTTCAAAGAAGTAACCTCTCTGAACGAAATCTCAATATAATTGATGAATGTGCATTCCTACAGTGTGTACAGACTTGTTGCTTATGGGATAAAGAGAACATTTTCACTTCTTTTGTTTCTAATGGGGATTCCAAAGAAGAGCTTAGAATGTGCTTTTAAAGCAATAAATAAAGTGAAAATATTCACACCTACAAGTTGTGATAAAAAGTGTGTTCAACTTACAGGAACAATGATCATCCTGGAAGTCTTTCCGTCTCCACATATGTTTATATCTGTTAGCCTACATATTTCAGTGACGCACTAACAGCATTAGTTTTCTTAATATTTGGAATGAAAGGAGACATTCGTTTTCATGCAAGGCCTTAAGAAACCTTTCATACCGAAAAGACAATAGTTCTCAGAAGAAATTACCGTGTTGGTACGCATTGGGAATACAGTTGATGAATGTGAGTTCCAACAGAGTGTACAGAATTGTTCCCTTATGGATTAAAAAGAACTTCACTTGTAGATATTTGTAATGAGCGATACCAAAGACGAGCTTATTACTTGTATTTGAACGCAATGATTCCTTATGGAATGGAGGTGTTCGCGCCTAGAATTGGTAAAAAGTGTGTTCAAGTAACACGAAATAGGAATGTTCGGGAAGTACTTCAGTCTCCAGATGTGTTTACATCTCTTAGCCTACATATTTCAGTGACACTCCTAAAGCCCTACGTATCTTAGTGTATTGAATAAAGGAGAAGATGTTTTAACGCAAGGCCTTAAGAAACAGTCCAGACAGTGAAGAGAGTTCTTAAAAGTATGTAACCTCTTCGTACGAAATCTGAATATACTTGATGTGAGCTCCAACAGTGTGTACAATCTTGTCCTCTAATGGGATAAAGAAAACTTCTACACTTGTTGATGTTTGTAATGGGTGATTCCTACGAAGAATTTGGAATGTGTACTAGAATGCAATGGTTTCCTAGAAGCCTTGGCTCCTAGACGTTGGCGTAAAAACTGTGTTCCAACTACATGAATGAGGCACGTCCTCTTATACATTTAGCCTCCAGATTTGTTCATCTCTATTAGCCTAAATATTTCAGTGACACAGGAACAGCCCTAATGTTCCCAAGTGAGAAAGCAAAGGAGACGTTTGTTTTACTATTATGCCTTAAGGAACGTTTCAGAGAGTGAATATATTTCGTTTGCAAAGCTAGTATGCTGTTCGACCGATTTCTGAATATACTTGATGCATGTGTGCTCCAACAGTGTGGACACACTTGTTTCCATATGGGATAAAGAGAACTTCTGCACAGGTTGATGTTTGTAATGTGCAATTCCAGAGAAGAGATTAGAATGTGCATTTAAAAGACATGATGTTTATGGAAACATTCGTGCATGGAAGTTGTTATAAAAAGTGTGTTCAACTTATGGGAATAATTATCATCCTGGAAATCGTTCAGCCTCCAGATATGTTTATTTCTGTAAGCCTACATTTTTGAGTGACACACTCAGAGCCCTACTTTTCCTAATGTGAGGAATCAAAGGAGAGGTTCGTGTTAACGTAAGGCCTTAAGAAACAGTTCAGAGTGAGAGGACAGTGCTTCTTAGAAGAAATTACTCTCTTCGTATGAATTGTGAATATAGTTGATGAATGTGTGTTCCAACAGTGTGTACAGACTTGTTCCCTTGTCTGATAAAGAGAACTTCACTTTTTGATATTTGTAATGTGCGATTCCAAAGAAGAGGTTATAATTTGTATTTGAGTACACTATTTCCTCATGGAACCATTCACGCCTAGAAATTTGGTAAATAGTGTGTTCAACTTCCATGAATACATACAGGATGTGGTTCAGCCTGCAGTTATGTTTACATCTCTTAGTTTTCATGTATCAGTGACACACTTACAGCTATATTTATCATAGTGGGAGGAATCAAGGAGATGTTCGTTTTACCGCAAGGCATTATGTAGGAGTCCAGAGTGTGAATACAGTTCTTCTTAGAGGAAAGAACACTCTTGGTACGAATTATGAATATACTTGTTGAATGTGAGTTCCTACAGTTTGTACAGACTTGTTATCTTATGGGATAAAGAGAACTTCTACACTTGTTGTTATTTATAATGGGCGATTCCTAAGAAGAGCTTTGAATTTATATTTGAACGCAATGGTTCATTTTGGAAGCATTTGAACCTAGAAATTGGGGTTTAAGTGTGTTAAAGTTGCATGAATTGTGAACTCCTGGAAGTCTTTCAGCCCCCAGATAAGTTTATGTCTCTTAGCCTACATATTTCAGTGACTTACTAACAGCCCTACTGTTCCTAGTGTGAGACATCAAAGAGATGTTCATTTTACTGCAAGTCCTTAAGTAACAGTTCTGACAGAGAAGACAGTTCTTCTTAGAAATTATTAACTACTTGTAGGAATTCACAATATACTGATAAATATGAGTTCCACCAGTATGTACAGACTTGACACCTTATCGGTAACGACAATTTATACATTGGTTGATGTTTGTAATGGCTGATTCCAAAGAAGAGCTAAGAATGTGCATTTGAAAGTAATGTTTCCTTTTGGAAGCATTCACACCTGGAAGTTGTTGTAAAATATGTGTTCCTTTTACAGGAATTATGAACGTCCTGGTAGTGGTTCAACCTCCAGAAATGTTTATATCTATTATCCCACATATTTCAGTTACACACCAAAAACCCTATTTATTGTAGTGTGAGGAATCAAAGGAGGTGTTTTTTTTTTTCTCAAAAGGCCTTAAGAAATGATCGAGAGAGTGAAGAGAGTTCCCCTTAGAAGAAAGTGCCCTCTTGGTACGAATTCTGAATATACATGAATTATGAATTATGAATATACATGAATTATGAATTATGAATGTCCAGGAAGTGCTTCAGTCTCCAGATATGTTTAAATCTCTTAGCCTACATATTTCAGTGACCCACCTACAGCCCTACCTATCTTAGTGTATTGAATAAAGGAGGAGTTTGTTTTATTGCAAGGCCTTAAGAAACAGTGCAGACAGTGAAGAGAGTTCTTAAAAGAACATAAGCTCTTCATACGAAATCTGAATATACTTGATGCATGTGAACTCCAACAGTGTTTACAGACTTGTCCTCTAATGGGATAACGAGAATTTCTACAATTGCTTATGTTTGTAATGGATGATTCCTAAGAAGAACTTGGAATATGTACTAGAATGCAGTGGTTTCTTAGAAGCCTTGGCTCTTAAATGTTGGGGTAAAAATGTCTTCAATTTACATGAATGATACACGTGTAGTAAGTCATTCAGCCTCCAGATATTTTCATCTCTATTAGCCTAAATATTTCAGTGACACAGTAACAGCCCTAATGTTCCCAATTGAGAAAGCAAAGGAGACATTTGTTTTTCTACTATGCCTTAAGAAACGGTTCAGAGAGTGAACATATTTCGTCTTCAAAGCTAGTATGCTCTTCGAGCGAATTCTGAATATACTTGATGAATGTGCATTCCAACAGTGTGTACACACTTGCTCACTTATGGAATAAAGAGAACTTCTACACTTGTTGATGTCTGTAATGTGCAATTCCAAAGAAGAGATTAGAATGTGCTTTAAAACTCATGATGCTTATGGAATAATTCGTGCCTGGAAGTTGTTATAATAAGAATATATTTGGCCACATTGGTATTGATGTTTGTATATTGATACAAAATTATGGGTAATGCTTCTTTTTTTTTTTTTTTTTTGGTTGTTCGAGACAGGGTTTCTCTGTGTAGCCCTGGCTGTCCTTTACTCACTTTGTAGACCAGGCTGGCCTCGAACTCGCAAAGATCCGCCTGCCTCTGCCTCCCAAGTGCTGGGATTAAAGGCGTGCACCACCACTGCCCGGCTGGGTAACGCTTCTTAAAGGTTTTGTTCGTAGTAATACTTAAAAATGAAATGTCAAATTTTGACCTCTTGCTACCAACCAACATAAACTGTTTAGTATAATTAAGAAACGGAAATTAATAGTCATGAAAAAGTGTCATTTTGTTAGTTACTATGACAATCTATCACAGTTATTTTCTAAGCTACTCAGAAATCAAGTTGCTAAGAGACAAGCAATATTTGCTTATCTAAATATGAGATAGGTAGGGCATCTTCAAAAACCTCAAGAGATCTGCAGAATAGGGCATTCAAAGATGTTTTCTTAACTTAAGAATTTTTGATATCGAGACATGTCAGCTCCTGAGAGCACCCCCTATTCTACTCCAAGTAGAAAATGAGCATCGAAGAATCTCCTGTGGGAGATGATTGAATTGGTGGTAAGCCTTTCTCTTGGCAAGAAAAACCCCTTTCTTCAACTGTAGACATTCTGTCCAAAAAGGACAAACTTGGAAGCAGATAAGTCAACAGCCTAGCTCTGCCAAGACAGGGTAGGTAAGTCCTTCATAATTCCTGCTCTACAATCAATGTCTGTCAGAGAAATGGGGCCAAATGCCTGACGATTGATGCTGTAATGTATGGAGAGAAAATGGGAACTGTCCAGGCAGCCACTGGTATGTCATTTCTTAGTTTTGGAAGCTGCAGGCCCTGCACTTCCTATATAATCAGATATATTTATCCCTCTCAGGTCTCTGAGTTGGTTGAAGTATAGATACCTAGAGTCTCATAGTTAAATTTTGAGTTGCTTAGGAATCAAGAGAGTGTTCTGGATCTAAGAAGATATTTTTAAAATTATGAGGCAAGTTAGTATGAAAGCTGAGTTAGATATAGAACTTTAAACTCATGGAGATGGTTAGATAGTAGAATGTTAAAGTCAGGTGCCAAATACATATGGACTGGACATTGGGAATGTATGCTAAGTCATATAACTCTTATAATTGTGGCCTATTTATTTCTGTTGTTTTGTATTGTATTTATAGTTATAAGCAAAAGAACCATTTTTTGGACTGAAAGGGAGAGCTATTGGGGGGAAAAAGAAATACCTTAAACTAAAAAAAAAAAAAGAAGGGAAAAGGATGGGGGGTTGTGGGGGAGGAGGGTGGATGAGACTGGAGGGGGGAGTAGGGAGGGGATTGTGATTGAGATGTAACTTGAAGAAATAAAAAATAAATTATTAAAAAAAGAAAAGAAAAAAATTGAGTTCAACTTACGGGAATAATGATCATCCTGGAAATCGTTCAGCTTTCCGATATGATTATATCTCTTAGCCTACATATTTGAATGACTCACTCAGAGCCCTACTTTTCCTAATATGAGGTATCAAAGGAGAGGTTCGTGTTAACATGAAGCCTTAAGAAACAGTTCAGAGACAGAAGACAGTTCGTCTTAGAAGAAATTACTCTCTTCATAAGAATTGTGAATATAGTTGATGAATGTGAGTTCCAACAGTGTGTACAGACTTGTTCCCTTGTCTGATAAAGAGAACTTCACTTGTTGATATTTGTAATGTGCAATTCCAAAGAAGAGATTATAGTTTCTTTTTGAATGCAATATTTCCTTATGGAAGCATTCGCGCCTAGAAGTTTGGTAAATACTGTGTTCAAGTTCCATGAATTATGAACATATCAGTGTGTCTCTGATATATGAAG
The DNA here is from genome assembly GCA_907164525.1 of Lophiomys imhausi. Lineage (NCBI taxonomy): Eukaryota > Metazoa > Chordata > Mammalia > Rodentia > Muridae > Lophiomys > Lophiomys imhausi. Next base: position 5,710,372 of record CAJQZJ010032158.1, read on the forward strand.
ACTAAGAGATGTAAACATATCTGCAGGTTGAACCACTTCCATGACATTCATAATTCATGTAACTTGAACACACTTTTTACCAAACTTCTAGGCGCAAATGTTTCCATAAGGAAACATTGTGTTCAAATAAAAATTCTAAGTGCTTCTTTGGAATGGATCAAGACAAACATCAACAAGTGTTGAAATTCTCTTTATCTCATAACAGAACAAGTCTGTAAACACTGATGGAAATCACATTTATCAAGTATATTCAGATTTTGTGTCAAGAGGGTACTTTCTTTGGAGAAGAACTGCCTTCACTCTTTGAAATGTTTCTTAAGGTCTTGCAGTAAAATGAACATCTACTTTGCTTTCTCATAATAGGAAGAGTAGGGCTTTTAGTGAGTCACTGAAATATATAGGCTAAGAGATATAAACATATCTGCGGCTGAACGACTTCCAGTAAGTTCAGAATTCATTTAAATTGAACACACTTTTTACCCCAAATTCTATGACCAAATGCTTACATAAGGAACCAATGCGTTCGAGTGTACATTCTAAGCTCTTCTTTGGAATCACCCATTACAAACATCAAAAAGTGTAGAAGTTCTCTTTATCCTCTGAGTGGGACATTCTGTACACAATGTTGGAACCCCCATTTATCAACTCTATTCATAATTTGTAGAAAGACGTTACTTTCTTATAGAAAGAACTGTCTTCACCGTCGCAAAGTTGCTTAAGGCCTTGCAGTAAAACCACTGTCTCCTTTGATTTCTCACCCTAGGAACATTAGTGCTGTTATTTCATCACTGGATATGATGCCTAAAAAATAGAAATATATCTGGAGTTTGGCGACTTCCAGGATGTTCGTAATTCATGTTACTTGAGCACACATTTTACCACAACTTCAAGGTGTGAATGCTTCTATAAGCAACAATTGTGTTCGAGTCCACATTCTAAGCTGTCCTTTAAATAGCCGATTACAAATATGAAGAGTATATAAGTACTCTTTATTCATAAGGGAACAATTCTTTACACACTGTTGGAATTCACATTCATCAATCATACTCAGAATACATAGAAAGAGGGTAAATTCTTCTAAGAAGAACTGTCTTCACTCTCTTTACTGTTTATTTAGGCTTGAAGTAAAACGAAAGTCTCTTTGATTCCTCACCCTGGATATGTAGGGCTGGAAGAGTGTCACCGAGATATGTCGGTTAAGAGGTGTAAACATAAATGCAGGCTGAACCACTTCCTGTATGTTAATAATTCATGGAACTTGAACACACTATTTACCAAACTTCTAGGCGCGAATGCTTCCATAAGGAAATAGTGCATTCAACTACAAATTATAACCTCTTCTTTGGAATCGCACATTACCAATATCAACAAGTGAAGTTCTATTATCAGACAAGGGAACACGTCCATACACAATGTTGGAACTCACATCAATCAACTATATTCACACTTCGTGCGAAGAGAGTAATTTCTTCTAAGAAGAACTGTCTTCTCTCTCTGAACGGTTTCTTAAGGCCTTACCTTAAAACGAACGTATCCTTTGATTCCTCACATTAGGAAAACTATGGCTCTGAGTGCGTCACTCAAATATGTAGGCTAAGAGATATAAACATTTCTGGAGGCTGAACGATTTCCAGGATGATCACTATTCCTGTAAGTTGAACACACTTTTTATAACAACTTCCAGGCACGAATGTTTCCATAAGAAACATGGCTTTTAAATACACATTCTAATCTCTTCTTTGGAATTGCACATTACAAACACCAACAAGTGTAGAAGTTCTCTTTATCCCATAAGGGAACAAGTGTGTACACACTGTTGGAACGCACATACATCAACTATATTCAGAATTCTTTCGAAGAGCATACTAGCTTCGAAGACGAACTATGTTCACTCTCTTCAGCGTTTCTTAAGGTATAGTAGTAAAACAAAGGTCTCCTTTGCTTTATCACTTGGGAACATTAGGGCTGTTACTGTGTCACTGAAATATGTAGGCTAATAGAGATGAACATATCTGGAGGCTGAATAACTTACTGGACGTGCATCATTCATGTAAATTGAAGACAATATTACCCCAAACATCTAGTAGCCAAGGCTTCTAAGAAACCACTGCATTCTAGTACAGATTCCAAGTTCTTCTTCGGAATCACCCATTACAAACATCAACAAGTGTAGAAGTTCTCTTTATCCCATTCCAAGACAAGTCAGTACACACTGTTGGAACTCACATTCATCAAGTATATTCAGATTTCGTACAAAGTGGTTACATTCTTTTAAGAACTCTCTTCACTGTCTGGACTGTTTCTTAAGGCCTTGGGTTAAAACGAACTTCTATGTTTCAATACACTAAGATACCTAGGGCTGTAAGAGGGCCACTGAAATATGTAGGCGAAGAGATGTAAACATATCTGGACCCTGAAGCACTTCCTGGACGTTCAAAATTCATGTTACTTGAACACACATTTTACCACACTTGGAGGCGTGAATTCCTCCATTCCATAAGGAAACATTGCGTTCAAACACAAATACTAAGCTCGTCTTTTAAATCACACATTACAAGTATCTACAAGTGGAGTTCTTTTTAATCCATAAGGGAACAATTCTGTACACTCTGTTGGAACTCACATTCATCCACTATTTTCCCAATTCGTACCAACAGGGTAATTTTGTCAGAGAACTACTGTCTTCTCTGTCTGAACTGTTCTTTTAGGCCTTGCATTAAAATGAATGTCTCCTTTCATTCCAAACATTAGGAAAATTAGGGGTGTTAGGGCGTCACTGAAATATGTAGGCTAAGAGATATAAACATATATGGAGGCAGAAAGACTTCCAGGATGATCATAGTTCCTGTAAGTTGGACACACTATTTTTAAAATAATTTATTTTTTATTTCTTCAAGTTACATCTCAATCACAATCCCCTCCCTACTACCCCCTCCAGTCCCACCCTTCCACCCTCCTCCTCCTCAACCCCCATCCTCTTCCCTTCTTTTTTTTTTTTTTTTTAGTTTAAGGTATTTCTTTTTTCCCCCAACAGCTCTCCCTTTCAGTCCAGAAAATGGTTCTTTTCTTATAACTATAAATACAATACAAAACAACATAAATAAATAGGCCACAATTATAAGAGTTATATGGCTTAGCATACATTCCCAATGTCCAGTCCATATGTATTTGGCACCTGACTTTAGCATTCTACTATCTAACCATCTCCATGTGTTTAAAGTTCTATATCTAACTCAGCTTTCATACTAACTTGCCTCATAATTTTAAAAATATCTTCTTAGATCCAGAACACCCTCTTGATTCCTAAACAACTCAAAATTTAACTATGAGACTCTAGCTATCTATTCTTCATCCACCTCAGAGACCTGAGAGGGATAACTATATCAGTTTATATAGGAAGTGAAGGGCCCGCAGCTTCCAAAACTAAAAAATGACGTACCAGTGGCTGCCTGGACAGTTCCCTTTTTCTCTCCATACATTACAGCATCAATGTTCAGCCATTTGGCCCAGTTTCTCTGACAGATATTGATTGTAGAGCAGGAATTATGAAGGACTTACATACCCTGTCTTGGCAGTGCTAGGCTGTCGACTTATCTGCTTCCAAGTTTGTCCTTTTTGGACAGAAGTCTGTCTACAGTTGAAGCAAGGGGTTTTTCTTGCCAAGAGAACGGCTTACCACACTTTTTATCACAACTTCTAGGTGTTAATGTTTCCATTTTAATCATTGCTTTCAAATGCACATTCTAAGCTCTTCTTTGGAATCCCCTTTAGAAACATAGAGAAGTGAAGAAGTTCTCTTTATCCCAAAAGCAACAAGTCTGTACACACTGTAGGAATGAACATTCATCAAGTGTATTGAGAATTCGTTCAAAGTTTTTACTTCCTTTGAAGATGAAATATGTTCATTCTCTGAACTGTTTCCAAAGGCATAGTAATAAAACTAATGTCTCCTTTGATTTCTCACATTGGGAGCTGTAGGGTTTTTACTGTATTATTGAAATATGTAGTCTAAGAAATATGAACATATCTGGAGGCCGAACGAATTCCAAGATGTGCATAATTCATGTAACTTGAACACACTTTTTACCCCAACTTCTAGGAGCAAATGCTTCCTTATGGAACCACTGTGTTGAAATACACATTCTAAGCTCTTCTTTGGAGTTAGCCATTAGAAACATCAAGAATTGTTGAAGTTCTTTTATCCCATAAGAAAATAAGTCTGTACTTCAGACAGTGAAGACATTCTTTTTATAACAAAGTAACTCTTGATACGAATTTGAATATACCATTCATTAGTGAAGACAAGTCTGCACTTCAGACAATGAAGACAGTTCTTTTTACAAAAATGTACCCTCTTGCTACGAATTCTGAATATACTTGATAAATGGGAGTTCCAACAATGTGTACAGACTTGTCCACTTATGGGATAAAGAGAACTTCTACACTTGTTTATGTTTGTAATGGGCGATTTCAAAGAAGGGCTTAGAATGTATATTTCAACACAATGTTTCCTTATGGAATCTGTTCTTAAGGCCTTGCAGTAAAACGAATGTCTCCTGTGATTTCTCACTCTAGGGACATTAGTGCTGTTAGTGGGTCACTCAAATATGATGCATAAGAATTATAAATATATCTGGAGTCTGATAATTTGCAGGATGTTCATAATTCATGTAACTTGAACTCACTTTTTACAAAAATTTCTGGTTGCGAATGATTCCAAAAGAAACAATTATCTTCCAATATACAATCAAAGCTCTCCTTTGAACCGCCGATTGCAAACATGAACAAGTATAGATGTTCTATTTATATCATAAGGGAACATGTCTGTACACACTCTTGGAACTCACATTCATCAAGTATATTCAGAATTCGTACCAAGAGGGTACTTTCTTCTAAGAAGAACTCTCTTCACTCTCTGGACTGTTTCTTAAGGTCTTGCGGGAAAACACAATAAAACATCTCCATTGATTCATCACACTACGATAAATAAGGCTTTTAGTGTGTCACTGAAATATGTGGGATAATAGATATAAACATTTCTGGAGGCTGACCACTTCCAGAACGTTCATAATTCTTGTAACTGGAACACATATTTTACCACAACTTCTATGCGTGAATGCTTCCAGAAGGAACCATTACGTTCAAATACACATTCTAAGCTCTTCTTTGGAATTGGCCATTACAAACATCAACCAGTGTATAAATTCTCTTTACCCATAAGGTGACAAGTATGTACACACTTGTGGATCTCATATTTATCAGTATATTCTGAATTCTTACCAAGAGGGTAATTTCTTCTAAGAAAAACTTTCTTCTCTGTCTGAACTGTTACTTAAGGACTTGCAGTACAACTCCTTTGATTTCTCACACTAGGAACACTAGGGCTGTTAATGAGTCACTGAAATATGTAGGCTAAGCGCTATTAACTTATCTGGGGCTGAACAACTTCCAGGACGTTCAGAATTCATGTAAATTGAACACAATTTTTACCCAAAATTCTCCGACGAAATGCTTACATAAGGAACCATTGTGTTCAAGTATACATTCTAAGATCTTCTTTGGAATTGCCCATTACAAACATCAACCAGTGTAGAAGTTTTCTTTATCCCATAAGGGTTCAAGTCTGTACACAATGTTGGAACTCCCATTTATCAATTATATTCAGAATTCGTAGCTAGAGGGTACTTTCTTCTAGGAAGAACTGTCTTCACCGTCTCAATGTTTCTTAAGACCTTGCAGTCAAAACAATGTCTCATTTGATTTCTCACTCGAGAAACATTAGTGCTGTTAGTGCATCACTGGAATATGATACCTAAGAAAAAGAAACATATCTGGAGTCTGACGACTTCCAGGATGTTCGTAATTCATGTAACTTGAGCACACATTTTACCACAACTTCAAGGCATGAATGCTTCCATAAGCAATAATTGTGTTCAAGTACACATTCTAAGCTCTCCTTTAAATCGCTGATTAAAAATTTGAACAAGTACAGATGTACTCTTTATTTCATAAGGGAAAAATTCTGTACACACTGTTGGAAGTCACATTCATCAATAATATTCAGAAAACATAGAAAGAGGGTAAATTCTTCTAAGAAGAACTGTCTTCACTCTCTGGACAGTTTCTTTAGGCCTTGCGGTAAAACTAAAGTCTCTTTGATTCATCACACTGGATATGTAGGGCTGGAAGTGTGTCACCGAAATATGTCGACTAAGAGGTGTAAACATATCTGCAGGCTGAACCACTTCCTGTATGTTCATAATTCATGGAACTTGAACACAGTATTTACCAAACTTCTAGGCGCGAATGCTTTCATAAGGAAATATTGCATTCAAAAAGAAACTATAATCTCTTCTTTGGAATTGCACATTACAAATATCAACAAGTGAAGTTCTCTTTTTCAGACAAGGGAACAAGTCTGTACACACTGTTGGAACTCACATTCATCAACTATATTCACAATTCTTATGAAGAGAGTAATTTCGTCTAAGAAGAACTGTCACTGTTCAATTCCAAAGAAGAGATTAGAATGTGCATTTTAAAGCCATGATGCTTATGGAAACATTCGTGCCTGGAAGTTGTTATAAAGAGTGTGTCATAAAGAATGTGTTATAAGAGCAGCTTAGAATGTGTATTAGAACGCAATGGTTCAAAAGGATGCATTCGGGACTAGTAGTTGTGGTAAAAAGAGTGTTCAAGTTACAGTGGTTACGAACGTCCGGGAAATTCCAAAGCATTCAGTTTTGTTTATTTCTCGTCGCTAACATACTTCAGGGACACACTAACAGCCATACTTTTCCTTGTGTGAGAAATCAAAGTAGACGTTCCTTTTACTACGAGGCCTTAAGAAACAGTTCTGAGAGTGAAGATAGTTCATCTTTGAAGAACGCACATACATGGTTTTAATTGTCAATATACCTGATGAATGTGCATTCCTACCGTGTTTTCAGACTTGTTTACTTACCAAACAAAGAGAACTTCACTAGTTGTTGTGTCTACTGGGGTGTCAAAAGAACAGCTTACAATGTGTATTAGGATGCAAGGGTTCCTAAAGGACGCATTCGCGACTAGTATTTGTGATAAAAATGCATTTAAGTTACATGTTTTACGAATGTCTGGGAAATGCTTCAATTTCCAGATGTTTAAATCTCGTCCCTAACATACCTGAGTGACACACTAACAGCCATACTTTCCTTGTGTGAAATCAAAGTAGACGTTCCTTTTACAACGAGGCCTTAAGAAACAGTTCTGAGAGTGAAGATAGTTCGTCTTTGAAGAATGTACACACAGGGTTGTAATTCTCAATATACCTGATGTATGCGTATTCCTACAGTTATTTCAGACATGTTTACCTACCAGATAAAGAGACCTTCTCTACTTGTTTTGTCTACAGGGGGTGTCAAAAGAACAGCTTAGAATGTGTAATAGAACGCAATGTTTCCTAAAGGACACATTCGCGACTTGTAGTTGTGGTAAAAAGTGTGTTCAATTTACATGTTTTACGAACGAACGGGAAATGCCTCAGCTTCCAGATATGTTTATATCTCGTCGCTAATATACTGCAGTGACACACTAACAGCCATACTTTTCCTTGTGTGATAAATCAAAGTAGACGTTCATTTTACTACGAGGCCTTAAGTAACACTTCTGAGAGTGAAGATAGTTCGTCTTTGAAGAACGTACACACAGTGTTGTAATTCTCAATATCCCTAATGAATGTGCATTCCAACCATGTTTTCAGACATGTTTAATTACCAGAAAAGAGAATTTCACTAGTTGTAGTGTCTACTGCGGGTGTCAAAAGAACAGCTCAGAATGTGTATTAGAACGCAATGGTTCTAAAAGGATGCATTCACGACTAGTAGTTGTGGTAAAAAGTGTGTTGAAGTTACAGGTTTTCCTAACGTCCGGTAAATCCCTAGGCATCCATATTTGTTTATATCTCTTCGCTAACATACTTCAGTGACACTAACAGCCATGCTTTTCCTTGTGTGAGAAATCAAAATAGATTCGTTTTAGTACGAGGCCTTAAGAAGCAGTTCTGAAAGTGAAGATAGTTCCTCTTTGAACAACGAACACACATGGTTTTAATTCTCAATATACCTGATAAAAGTGCATTACTACCATGTTTTCAGACATGTTTACTTACCAGATAAAGAGAACTTCACTAGTTGTTTTGTCTACTGGGGGTGTCATAAGAGCAGCTTAGAATGTATATTAGAATGCAATGGTTCCAAAAAGGATGCATTCGCGACTAGTAGTTGTGGTAAAAAGAGTGTTCAAGTTAGAGGTTTTACTAACATCCGGGAAATCTATAATCATCCAGATATGTGTATTTATATCTCGTGGCTAACATACTTCAGTGACACACTAACAGCCATACTTTTCCTTGTGCGAGGAAACAAAGTAGACCTTCGTTTTACTACGAGGACTTAAGAACCAGTAGTGAGAGTGAAGATAGTTCGTCTTTGAAGAAGGAACCCACATGGTTATTATTCACAATATATCTGATGAATGTGCATTACTACCGTGTTATCAGACATGTTTACCTACCAGATAAAGAGAACTTCATTAGTTGTTGTGGTACTGTGGATGTGAAAAGAACAGCATAGAATGTGTATGAGAATGCAATGGTTGCTAAAGGACGCATTCGCGACTAGTAGTTGTGGTAAAACGTGTGTTCAAGTTACATGTTTTACGAACGCCGGGAAATCCATCAGCTTCCAGATATGTTTATATTTCGTCCCTAACATACTTCAGTGACACACTAACAGCCATACTTTTCCTTGTGTGAGAAATCAAAGTAGACGTTCGTTTTACTACAAGGCCTTAAGTAACGGTTCTGAGAGTGAAGATAGTTCTTCTTTGAAGAACGTACACACGTTTGTAATTCTCAATATTCCTGATGAATTTGCATTCCTACAGTTTTTTCAGACATGTTTATTTACCAGATATAGAGAACTTCACTAGTTGTTGTGTCTACTGGGGATGTCAAAAGAACAGCTTAATGTGAATTGTTCTTCAAGGATGCATTCGCGTCTAGAAATTGTGGAAAAAAGTGTGTTCAAGTTACATATTTTACGAACGTCCAGGAAATACCTCAGCTTCCAGATATGTTTATATCTCGTCGCTAACATACTTCAGTTACACACTAAAAGCAACACTTTTCCTTGTGTGAGAAATCAAAGTAGACGTTCGTTGTACTACGAGGCCTTAAGAAACAGTTCTGAAAGTGAGGAGAGTTTGTCTTTGAAGAACGTACACACATGGTTTTAATTCTCAATATACCTGATGAATGTGCATTCCTACCGTGTTTTCACGCATGTTTACTAACAAGACAAAGAGAATGTCACTAGTAGTTGTGCCTACTGGTGGTGTCAAAAGAACAGCTTAGAATGTGTATTAGTGCACAGTGGAAGCATTCGCGACTAGTAGTTGTGGTAAAAAGTGTGTTCAAGTTACATGTTTTACGAACCTCCAGGAAAAGCTCACTTTACAGATATATTCACATCATCGCCCTAACATAATTCAGTGACACACTAACAGCCATACTTTTCCTTTTGTGAGAAATCAAAGTAGACGTTCGTTTTACTACAAGGCCTTAAGAAACAGTTCTGAGAGTGAAGATAGTTCGTCTTTGAAGAATTACACGCATGGTTTTAATTCACAATATACCTGATGAATGTTCATTCCTACAGTGTTTCCAGGCATGTTTACTTACCAGATAAAGGGAAATTCACTAGTTGTTGAGTCTACTGATGGTGTCAAAAGAACAGCTTAGAGTGTGTATTAGTATGCACTGGAAGCATTCACGACTAGTATTTGTGGTAAAAAGTTTGTTAAAGTTACATGTTTTACCAACCTCCAGGAAATCCCTCACCTTCCAGATATGTTCACATCACGTCCCTAACATACTTCAGTGACACACAAACAGCCATTGTTTTCCTTGTGTGAGAAATCAAAGTAGACGTTCGTTTTACTCCGAGGCCTTAAGAAACAGTTCTGAGAGTGAAGATAGTTCGTCTTTGAAGAACGTACACACATGGTTTTAGTTCTCAATATACCTTATGAATGTGCATTCCTACCGTGTTTTCAGGCATGTTTACTTACCAGATAAAGAGAACGTAACTAGTTGTTGTGTTTACTGCAGGTGTCAAAAGAACACCTTAGAATGTGTATTAGTGCACAGTGGAAGCATTCGCGACTAACAGTTGTGATAAAAAGTGTGTTCAAGTTAAATGTTTTACGAACATCCAGGAAATGCCTCACTTTACAGATATTTTCACATCATGTCCCTAACATAATTCAGTGACACACTAACACCCATACTTTTCCTTGTGTGAGAAATCAAAGTAGACGTTCGTTTTACTACTAGGCCTTAAGAAACAGTTCTGAGAGTGAAGATAGTTCATGTTTGAAGAATTACACACATGGTTTTAATTCACAATATACCTGATGAATGTTCATTCCTACAGTGTCTCCAGGCATGTTTCCATTAAAGATATAGACAACTTCGCTAGTTGTTGTATCTACTGGTGGTATTAAAAGAACAGCTTAGAAATTGTTTTAGTGCACAGTGGAAACATTCGCGACTAGTAGTTGTGGTAAAAAATGTGTTCAAGTTATATGTTTTACAAACCTCCTGGAAATCCCTCACCTTCCAGATATGTTCACATCACGTCCCTAACATACTTCAGTGACACACTAACAGTCATACCTTTCCTTGTGTGAGAAAAAAAGTAGACGTTCGTTTTACTACCAGGCCTTAAGAAACAGTTCTGAGAGTGAAGATTGTCTTTGAAGAATGTACACACATTCTTTTAATTCTCAATATACCTGATGAACGTGCATTACTACCGTGTTTTCAGGCATGTTTACTTACAAGACAAAGTGACGTCACTAGTTGTTGTGTCTACTGGTATTATCAAAAGAACAGCTTAGAATGTGTATTAGTGTGCAGTGGAAGCATTTGCGAATAGTAGTTGTGGTAAAAAGTGTGTTCATTTTACATGTTTTACAAACATCCCGGAAATCCCTCACCTTCCAGATATGTTCACATCTCGTCCCTCACATACTTCAGTTACACACTAACAGCCATAATTTTCCTTGTGTGCTTGGGTGAGATATCAAAGCAGATGTTCGTTTTACTACGAGGCCTTAAGAAACAGTTCTGAGAGTGAAGATAGTTCGTCTTTGAAGAACTTTCACACATGGTTTGAAATCTCAATATACCTGATGAATGTGCATTCCTACCGTGTTTACAGGCATGTTTACTTACCAGATAAAGAGAACGTAACTAGTTGTTGTGTTTACGGCGGGTGTCAAAAGAACAGCTTAGAATGTGTATCAGTACGCATTGAAAGCATTTGCAACAAGTATTTGTGGTAAAAATTATGTTCAATTTACATGTTTTACGAACCTCTAGGAAATGCCTCACTTTACAGATATATTCCATCATGTCCCTAACATACTTCAGTGACACACTAACAGCCATACTTTTCCTTGTGTGAGATATGAAAGTAGACATTAGTTTTACTACGAGGCCTTAAGAAACAGTTCTGAGAGTGAAGATAGTTCATATTTGAAGAACGTACACACGGTTTTAATTCTCAATATACCTGATGAAAGTGCATTCCAACCATGTTTTCAGGCATTTTTGCTTACCAGATAGACATAACTTCACTAGTTGTTGTGTCTACTGGTGGTGTCAAAAGAACATTTTACAATGTGTATTAGTGCGCACTAGAAGCATTCGAGATAGTAGTTGGGGTAAAAAGTGGGTTCAAGTTAAATGTTTTACAAACCTCCGGGAAATCCCTCACTACACAGATATGTTCAAGTCATGTCCATAACATACTTCAGTGGCACACTAACAGCCATACTTTTCGTTGTGTGAGAAATCAAAGTAGAGTTCGTTTTACTACGAGGCCTTAAGAAACATTTCTGAGAGTGAAGATAGTTCATCTTTGAAGAAAGTACACACATGGTTTTAATTCTCAATATACCAGATGAATGTGCATTCCTAACTTGTTTTCAGGCATGTTTACTTACAAGACAAAGAGTTCACTAGTTGTTGTGTCTATTGGTGGTGTCAAAAGAACAGCTTAGAAGAAGCATTCGCGACTAGTAGTTGTGGTAAAAAGTGTGTTCAAGTTACATGTTTTACCAACATCCGGGAAATCCCTCAACTTCCAGATATGTTCACATCATGTCCCTAACATACTTCAGTGACACACTAACAGCCATACTTTTCCATGTGTGAGAAATCAAAGTAGATGTTCGTTTTACTACAGGCCTTAAGAAACAGTTCTGAGAATAAAGATAGTTCGTCTTTAAAGAACGTACACACAGGGTTTTAATTCTCATTATACGTGATGAATGTGCATTCCTACCGTGTTTTCAGGCATGTTTACTTACAAGACAAAGAGAACGTCACTAGTTGTTGTTTCTATAGCTGGGGTCAAAAAAAGAGCTTAGAATGTGTATTAGTATGCACTGGAAGCATTCACGACTAGTAGTTGTGGTAAAAAGTGTGTTCAATTTACAGGTTTTACCAACCTCCGGGACATCCCGCACCTTCCAGATATGTTCACATCACGTCCCTAACATACTTCAGAGACACACAACAACAGCCACTGTTTTCATTGTGTGAGAAATCAAAGTAGACTTTCGTTTTACTACGAGGCCTTAAGAAACAGTTCTGAGAGTGTAGATAGTTCGTCTTTGAAGAACGTACACACATGGTTTTAATTCTCAATATACATGATGAATATGCATTCCTACCGTGTTTTCAGGCATGTTTACTAACCAGACAAAGAGAATGTCACTAGTGGTTGTGTCTACTGGTGGTGTCAAAAAACAGCTTAGAATATGTATTTGTGCACAGTGGAAGCATTCGCGACTAGTAGTTGTGGTAAAAAGTGTGTTCAAGTTACATGTTTTACGAACTTCAAGGAAATGCCTCACCTTCCAGATATATTCACATCATGTCCCTAATATAATTTAGTGACACACTAACAGCCATAATTTTCCTTGTGTGCTTGTGTGAGAAATCAAAGCAGACGTTCGTTTTACTACGAGGCATTAAGAAACAGTTCTGAGAGTGAAGATAGTTCGCCTTTGAAGAACTTTCATACATGGTTTTAAATCTGAATATACCTGATGAATTTGCATTCCTACAGTGTTTTCAGGCATGTTTAATTACCAGATAAAGAGAACGTAACTAGTTGTTGTGTTTGCTGTGGGTGTCAAAAGAACAGCTTAGAATGTGTATCAGTAAACACTGAAATCATTCGCGACAAGCAGTTGTGGTAAAAAGTGTGTTCAAGTTACATGTTTTACGAACCTCGAGGAAATTCCTTACTTTACAGATATATTCCATAATGTCCCTAACACTCTTCAGTGACACACTAACAGCCATTGTTTTCCTTGTGTGAGAAATCAAAGTAGACATACGTTTTACTACGAGGCCTTAAGAAACAGTTCTGAGAGTGAAGATAGTTCGTCTTTGAAGAACGTACACACGTGCTTTTAGTTCTAAATATACCTGTTGACTGTGCATTCCTACCGTGTTTTCAGGCATGTTTACTTTAAAAATAAAGAGAACTTTGCTAGCTGTTGTATCTACTGGTGGTGTCAAAAGAACAGCTTAGAAAGTGTTTTTACTACCAGGCCTTAAGGAAGAGTTCTGAGAGTGAAGATAGTTTGTCTTTGAAGAATGTACACACATGCTTTTAATTCTCAATATACCTGATGAACGTGCATTACTACCGTGTTTTCAGGCATGTTTACTTACAAGACAAAGTGAACGTCACTAGTTGTTGTGTCTACTGGTGTTTTCAAAAGAACAGCTTAGAATGTGTATTAGTGCGCAGTGGAAGCATTCGCGAATAGTAGTTGTGGTAAAAAGTGTGTTCATTTTACATGTTTTACAAACATCCCGGAAATCCCTCACCTTCCAGATATGTTCACATCTCGTCCCTCACATACTTCAGTTACACACTAACAGCCATAATTTTCCTTGTGTGCTTGTGTGAAAAATCAAAGCAGATGTTCGTTTTACTACGAGGCCTTAAGAAACAGTTCTGAGAGTGAAGATAGTTCGTCTTTGAAGAACTTTCACACATGGTTTTAAATCTCAATATACCTGATGAATGTGCATTCCTACCGTGTTTTCAGGCATGTTTACTTACCAGATAAAGAGAACGTAACTAGTTGTTGTGTTTACGGCGGGTGTCAAAAGAAGAGCTTAGAATGTGTATCAGTACGCATTGAAAGCATTTGCGACAAGTATTTTTGGTAAAAATTATGTTCAATTTACATGTTTTACGAACCTCCAGGAAATGCCTCACTTTACAGATATATTCCATCATGTCCCTAACATACTTCATTAACACACTAACAGCCATACTTTTCCTTGTGTGAGATATGAAAGTAGACATTCGTTTTACTACAAGGCCTTAAGAAACAGTTCTGAGAGTGAAGATAGTTCATCTTTGTAGAACGTACACACGGTTTTAATTCTCAATATACCTGATGAAAGTGCATTCCAACCGTGTTTTCAGGCATTTTTACTTACCAGATAGACATAACTTCACTAGTTGTTGTGTCTACTGGTGGTGTAAAAACAACATTTTAGAATGTGTATTAGTGCGCACTAGAAGCATTCGAGAGAGTAGTTGGGGTAAAAAGTGTGTTCAAGTTAAATGTTTTACGAACCTCCGGGAAATCCCTCACTACCCAGATATGCTCAAGTCATGTCCATAACATACTTCAGTGGCACACTAACAGCCATATTTTTCCTTGTGTGAGAAATCAAAGTAGAAGTTCGTTTTACTACGAGGCCTTAAGACACATTTCTGAGAGTGAAGATAGTTCATCTTTGAAGAACGTACACACATGGTTTTAATTCTCAATATACCTGATGAATGTGCATGCCTAACTTCTTTTCAGGCATGTTTACTTACAAGACAAAGAGAAGTTCACTAGTTGTTCTGTCTACTGGTGGTGACAAAAGAACAGCTTAGAAGAAGCATTCGCGACTAGCAGTTGTGGTAAAAAGTGTATTCAAGTTACATGTTTTACCAACATCTGGGAAATCCCTCAACTTCCAGATATGTTCACATCACGTCCCTAACATACTTCAGTGACATACTAACAGCCATACTTTTCCTTGTGTGAGAAATCAAAATAGACGTTCGTTTTACTACAAGGCCTTAAGAAACAGTTCTGAGAATGAAGATAGTTCGTCTTTGAAGAATGTACACACAGGGTTTTCATTCTCATTATACCTGATGAATGTGTATTCCTACCCTGTTTTCAGGCATGTTTACTTAGAAGACAAAGAGAACGTCACTAGTTGTTGTTTCTACTGTTGGCGTCAAAAGAAGAGCTTAGAATGTGTATTAGTATGCACTGGAAGCATTCGCGACTAGAAGTTGTGGGAAAAAGTGTGTTCAATTTACAGGTTTTACCAACCCCTGGGACATCCCTCACCTTCCAGATATATTCACATCACGTCCCTAACATACTTCAGTGACACACTAACAGCCACTGTTTTCCTTGTGTGAGAAATCAAAGTAG
This sequence comes from Lophiomys imhausi, assembly GCA_907164525.1. Taxonomy (NCBI): domain Eukaryota; kingdom Metazoa; phylum Chordata; class Mammalia; order Rodentia; family Muridae; genus Lophiomys; species Lophiomys imhausi. The sequence goes on from CAJQZJ010032158.1 coordinate 5,725,954, forward strand.
ACGTTGGTTTTACTACTAGGCCTTAAGAAACAGTTCTGAGAGTGTAGATAGTTCGTATTTGAAGAACGTACACACATGGTTTTAATTCTCAATATACCTGATGAATGTGCATTCCTAACTTGTTTTCAGGCATGTTTACTTACAAGATAAAGAGAAGTTCACTAGTTGTTGTGTCTACTGGTGGTGTCAAAAGAACAGCTTAGAAAAAGCATTCGCGAATAGTAGTGGTGGTAAAAAGTGTGTTCAAGTTACATGTTTTACCAACATCTGGGAAATCCCTCAACTTCGAGATATGTTCACATCACGTCCCTAACATACTTCAGTGACACACTAACAGCCATAATTTTCCTTGTGTGAGAAATCAAAGGAGACGTTCGTTTTACTACAAGGCCTTAAGAAACATTTCTGAGAGTGAAGATAGTTCTTCTTTGAAGAACGTACACATAGGGTTTTATTTCTCATTATACCTGATAAATTTGCATACCTACCATGTTTTCAGGCATGTTTACTTACAAGACAAAGAGACGTCACTAGTTGTTGTTTCTACTGCTGGGGTCAAAAGAAGAGCTTAGAATGTGTATTAGTATGCACTGGAAGCATTCAATACTAGTTGTTGTGGTAAAAAGTGTGTTCAATTTTCAGGTTTTACCAACCTCCGGGACATACCTCACCTTCCAGATATGTTCACATCACGTCCCTAACAAACTTCAGTGACACACTAACAGCCACTGTTTTCCATGTGTGAGAAATCAAAGTAGACGTTCGTTTTACTACGAGGCCTTAAGAAAAAGTTCTGAGAGTGTAGATAGTTCGTCTTTGAAGAACGTACATTCATGGTTTAAGTTCTCAATATACCTGATGAATGTGCATTCCTACCGTATATTTCAGGCATGTTTACTTTAAAGAAAAAGAGAACTTCGCTAGTTCTTTTGTCTACTGGTGGTGTCAAAAGAAGAGCTTAGAATGTGTTTTAGTTCACAGTGGAATCATTCGCGACTAGTAGTTGTGGTAAAAAATGTGTTCAAGTTACATGTTTTACAAACCTCCAGGAAATCCCTCACCTTTCAGATATGTTCACATCATGTCCCTAACATACTTCAGTGACACACTAACATCCATACTTTCCTTGTGTGAGAAAACAAAGTAGATGTTCGTTTTACTAGGAGGCCTTAAGAAATAATGAGAGTGAAGATAGTTCGTCTCTGAAGAACTTTCACACATGGTTTTAAATCTCAATATACCTGATGAATGTGCATTCCTACCGTGTTTTCAGGCATGTTCACTTACCAGATAAAGAGAACATAACTAGTTGTTGTGTTTACTGCGGTTGTCAAAGAAGAGCTTATAATGTGTATCAGTATGCATTGAAAGCATTCGGGACAAGTAGATGTGGTAAAAATTATGTTCAATTTACATGTTTTACGAACTTCCAGGAAATGCCTCACTTTACAGATATATTCCATCATGTCCCTAACATACTTCAGTGACACATTAACAGCCATACTTTTCCTTGTGTGAGAAATCAAAGTAGACATTCGTTTTGCTACAAGTCCTAAAGAAACAGTTCTGAGAGTGAACTTAGTTCGTCTTTGAAGAACTTACACACATGGTTTTAATTCACCATATACCTGATGAATGTTCATTCCTACAGTGTTTGCAGGCATGTTTACTTACCAGGTAAAGAGAATTTCATTTTACAACAGGGTATTAAGAAACAGTTCTGAGAGTGAAGATAGTGTCTTTGAAGAACTTACACACATGGTTTTAATTAACAATATATCTGTTGTACGTTCATTCCTAATGTGTTTCCAGGCATGTTTACTTACCAGATAAAGAGAACTTCACTAGTTGTTGTGTATACTGCGGGTGTCAAAAGAACAGCTTAGAATGTGTATTAGTGCGCAGTGGAAGCATTCGCAACTAGTAGTTGTGGTAAAAGTGTGTTCAAGTTACATGTTTTACGAACGTCCGAGAAAACCCTCACCTTCTAGATATGTGAACATCACATCCCTAACATACTTCAGTGACACACTAACAGCCATACTATTCCTTGTGTGAGAAATCAAAGTAGACATTCGTTTTATTACAAGGCCATAAGAAACAGTTCTGAGAGTAAAGATAGTTCGTCTTTGAAGAACTTACACACATGGTTTACACAAATTGTTTTAACTCACAATATACCTGATGAATGTTCATTCCTACACTCTTTCCAGGCATGTTTACTTTAAAGATAATGAGAAGTTCACTAGTTGTTGTGTCTACTGGTGGTGTCAAAAGAACACCTTATAATGTGTATTAGTTCGCAGTGGAAACATTCGCGACTAGTAGTTGTGGTAAAAAGTGTGTTCAAGTTACATGTTTTACAAACCTACAGGAAATGCATCACTTTACAAATATATTCACTTAATGTCCCTAACATACTTCAGTGACACACTAACAGCCATACTTTTTCTTGTGTGAGAAATCAAAGAAGACGTTAGTTTTACTACGAGGCCTTAAGAAACAGTTCTGAGAGTGAAGATAGTTCGTCTTTGAAGAACGTACACACTTGGTTTTTTTTACAATATACCTGATGAATGTGCACTCCTACCGTGTATTCAGGCATGTTTACCTACAAGAAAAAGAGAACGTCACTAGTTGTTGTGTCTACTGGTGGTGTCAAAAGAACAGCTTAGAATATGTATTAGTGCCCAGTGAAAGCTTTCTCGACTAGTAGTTGTGGTAAAAAGTGTGTTCAAGTTACATGTTTTACGAACCTCCAGGAAATCCCTCAACTTCCAGATATGTTCATATCACATCCCTAATATACTTCAGTGACACACTAACAGCCATATTTTTCCCTGTGTGAGAAATCAAAGTAGATGTTCGTTTTACTACGAGGCCTTAAGAAATAGTTCTGGGAGTGAAGCTACTTCGTTTTTGAAGAACATACACACATGGTTTTATTTCTCAATATACCTGATGAATGTGCATTCCTAAAGTGTTTTCAGGCGTGTTTACTTACCAGACAAAGAGAACGTCAGTAGTTGTTGTGTCTACTGGTGGTGTCAAATGAACAGCTTAAAGTGTGTATTACAGCGCAGTGGAATCATTCGTGACTAGTACATGTGGTAAAAGTGTGTTCAAGTTACATGTGTTACGAACCTCCGGGAAATCCCTCACCTTCCAGATATGTTCACATCATGTCCATAACATACTTCAGTGACACACTAACAGCCATACTTTTCCTTGTGTGAGAAATCAAAGTAGACCTTCGTTTTACTACAAGGCCTTAAGAAACAGTTCTGAGAGTGAAGATAGTTCTTCTTTGAAGAACGTACACACATGGTTTTAATTCTCAATATACTTGATGTATGTGCATTCCTACCGTGTTTTCAGGCATGTTTACTTACATGACAAAGAGAACGTCAGTAGTGATTGTGTCTACTGCTGGTGTCAAAAGAAGAGCTTAGAATGTGTATTAGTGCACATTGGAGGCGTTCGCGACTAGTAGTTGTGGTAAAATGGGTGTTCAATTTACATGTTTTCACCCTCCGAGAAATCCCTCACCTTCCAGATATTTTCACATAACGTCCCTAATATACTTCAGTGACACACAAAAAGCCATACTTTTCCTTTTGTGAGAAATCAAAGTAGATGTTCGTTTTACTACAAGGCCTTAAAAAACAATTCTGAGAGTGAAGCTACTTCGTTTTTGAAGAACGTACACCCATGGTTTTAATTCTCAATATACCTGATGAATGGGCATTCCTACGTGTTTTCAGGCAGGTTTACTTACCAGACAAAGAGAACGTCACTAGTTGTTGTGTCTACTGGTGGTGTCAAAGGAACAGCTTAAAATGTGTATTAGTACGCACTGGAAGCCATCGCAATTAATAGATGTAAAAAATGTGTTCAAGTTACATATTTTACCTACATCCGGGAAATCCCTCACCTTCCAGATATGTTCACATCACGTCCCTAACAAATTTCAGTGAATCACTAACAGCCACACTTTTCCTTGTGTGAGAAATCAAAGTAGACGTTAGTTTTAGTACGAGGCATTGAGAATCAGTTCTGAGAGTAAAGATAGTTTTACTTTGAAGAACGTACACACATGGTTTTAATACTCAATATACTTAATGAATGTGCATTCCTACCGTGTTTTCAGGCATGATTACTTAAAAGACAAAGAGAACGCCACTAGTTGTTGTGTCTACTGCTGGTATCAAAAGAACAGCTTAGAATGTGTATTAGTGCTCAGTGGAAGCATTCGCGACTAATAGTTGTGGTAAAAAGTGTGTTCAATTTACAGGTTTTACCACCCTCCGAGAAATCCCTCACCTTCCAGATATGTTCACATAACGTCCCTAACATACTTCAGTGACACACTAACAGCCATATTTTTCCTTGTGTGAGAAATCAAAGTAGACGTTCGTTTTACTTCGCGGCCTTAAGAAACAGTTCTGAGAGTGAAGATATTTCGTTTTGAAGAATTTTCACACTTACTTTTTAAATCTCAATATACCTGATGAATGTGCATTCCTTCCATGTTTTCAGGCATGTGTACTTTCCAGACAAAGAAAACATCACTAGTTGTTGGGTCTACTGGTGGTGTCAAAAGAACAGCTTAAAATGTGTATTAGTGCGCCTTGGAAGCATTCGATACTAGTAGTTGCGGTAAAAGGGTGTTCAAGTTACATGTTTTACGAACCTCCGGGAAAACCCTCACCTTCCAGATGTGTTCACATTACGTCCCTAACATATTTCAGTGACACACTAACAGCCATTCTTTTGCTTGTGTGTGAAATCAAAGTTGACGTTCATTTCACTACAAGGCCTTAAGAAACAGTTATGAGAGTGAAGATATTTCGTCTTTGAAGAACTTACACACATGGATTTAATTCAAAATATACCTGTTGAATGTTCATTCCTACCGTGTTTCCAGGCATGTTTACTTACCAGATAAAGAGAACTTCACTAGTTGTTGCGTTTACTGCGGGTGTCAAAAGAACACCTTAGAATGTGTATTAGTACGCAATGGAAGCATTCGCGACTAGTATTTGTGGTAAAAAGTGTGTTCAAGTTACATGTTTTACGAACCTACAGGAAATCACTCACTTTACATATATATTCAGATAATGTGCCTAACATACTTCAGTGACACACTAACAGGCATTCTTTTCCTTGTGTGAGAAATCAAAGTAGACATTCGTTTTACTCCAAGGCCTTAAAAAACAGTTCTGAGAGTGAAGATAGTTCGTCTTTGAAGAACTTACACACATGGTTTTAGTTCACAATATACCTGTTGAATGTACATTCCTAACTTTTTTCCAGGCATGTTTACTTACAAGATAAAGAGAACTTCACTAGTTGTTGTGTTTACAGCGGGTGTCAAAAGAACAGCTTAGAATGTGTATTAATATGCAACGGAAGCATTCCCGACTAGTAGTTGTGGTACATAGTTTGTTCAAATTACATGTTTTACGAATCTCCAGGTAATCCCTCACTTTACAGATATATTCACATCATGTCCCTAACATACTTCAGTGACACACTAAAGGCCATACTTTTCCTTGTGTGAGAAATCAAACTAGATGGTCGCTTTACTACAAGGCCGTAAGAAACAGTTCTGAGAGTGAAGATAGTTCATCTTTGAAGAACGTACAAACATGGTTTTATTTCTCAATATACCTGATGAATGTGCATTCCTACCCTGTTTTCAGGCACATTTACTTACAAGACAAAGAGAACGTCACTAGTTGTTGTGTCTACTGGTGGTGTCAAAACAACAGCTTACAATGTGTATTAGTGCACAGTGGAAGCATTGGCGACTAGTAGTTGTGGTAAAAGTGTGTTCAAGTTACATGTTTTATGAACGTCCGTGAAATCCCTCAAATCCCAGATATGTTCACATCACGTCCCTAACATACTGCAGTGACACACTAACAGCCATACTTTTCCTTGTGTTAGAAATCATAGTAGACGTTCGTTTTACTACAATGATTTAAGAAACAGTTCTGAGAGTGAAGATATTTCGTTTTTGAAGAACGTACACACATGATTTTAATTCTCAATATACCTCATGAATGTGCATTCCTACCGAGTTTTCTGGCATGTTTACTTACCAGACAGAGAGAACGTCACTAGTTGTTCTGTCTACTGGTGGTGTCAAAAGAACAGCTTAAAATGTGTATTAGTGTATAGTGGAAGCATTTGCGACTAGTAGTTGTGGTAAAAGTGTGTTCAAGTTTCATGTTTTATGAACCTCCAGGTAATCCCTCACTTTACAGATATATTCACATAATGTCCCTAACATATTCAGTGACACACTAAATGCCATACTTTTCCTTGTGTGAGAAATCAAAGTAGGTGTTCGTTTTACTACAAGGCCTTAAGAAACAGTTCTGAGAGTGAAGATAGTTCGCATTCGAAGAACTTACACACATGGTTTTAATTCTCAATATACTTGATGAATGTGCATTCCTACCGTGTTTTCAGGCATATTTACTTACAAGACAAAGAGAACATCACTAGTTGTTGTGTCTACTGGTGGTGTCAAAGGACAGCTTAGAATGTATAATAGTGTGCAGTGGAAGCATTCGCGTCTAGTAGTTGTGGTATAAAGTGTGTTCAATTTACATGTTTTACGACCCTCCGAGAAATCTCTCACCTTCCAGATATGTTCACATAACGTCCCTAACATACTTCAGTGACACACTAACAGCCACACTTTTCCTTGTGTGAGAAATCAAAGTAGACGTTCGTTTTACTTCGAGGCCTTAAGAAACAGTTCTGAGAGTGAAGATATTTCGTTTTGAAGAATTTTCACACGTACTTTTTAAATCTCAATATACCTGATGAATGTGCATTCTTTCCGTGTTTTCAGGCATGTTTACTTACCAGACAAAGAAAACGTCACTAGATGTTGGGTCTACTGGTGTATTCAAAAGAACAGCTTAAAATGTGTATTAGTGCACAGTGGAAGCATTTGGGACTAGTAGTTGTGTAAAAGTGTGTTCAAGTTATATGTTTTACGAATCTCCGGGAAATCTATCATCATCCAGATACTTTCACATCACGTCCCTAACATACTTCAGCGACACAATAACAGCCATACTTTTCCTTGTGTGAGAAATCAAAGTAGACGTTCATTTTACTACAAGGCCTTAGGAAACAGTTCTGAGTGTGAAGATAGTTCGTTTTTGAAGAACGTACACACATGGTTTCAGTTCACAATATACCTGTGGAATGTTCATCACTACCGTGTTTCCAGGCATGTTTACTTACCAGATAAATAGAACTTCACTAGTTCTTGTGTTTACTGTGGGTGTCAAAAGAACAGCTTAGAATGTAAATTAGTATACAATGGAAGCATTCCCGACTAGTAGTTGTGGTAAAAAGTTTGTTCAAGTACATGTTTTACGAACCTCCATGTAATCCCTCACTTTACAGATATATTCACATCATGTGCCTGACATACTTCAGTGACACACTAACAGCCATACTTTTCCTTGTGTGAGAAATCAAACTAGATGTTCATTTTACTACAAAGCCTTAAGAAACAGTTCTGAGAGTGAGGATAGTTCGTCTTTGAAGAACGTACACACATGGTTTTAATTCTCCATATGCCTGATGAATGTGCATTCCTACCGTGTTTTCAGGCATGTTTACTTAC
>CAJQZJ010032158.1:5736124-5792863 GCA_907164525.1 Lophiomys imhausi
GAAGAACTTACACACATTGTTTTAATTCACAATATACCTGATGAATGCTCATTCCTACCGTATTTCCAGGCATATTTACTTACCAGATAAAGAGAACTTCACTAGTTGTTGTGTCTACTGGTGGTGTCAAAAGAACAGCTTAAAATGTGTATTAGTACGCACTGGAAGCAGTCGCGACTAGTAGTTGTGTATTCAAGTTAAATATTTTACGAACCTCCGGGAATTCCCTCACTTTACAAATATGTTCAGATCATGTTCCTAACAAACTTCAGTGACACACTAACAGCCGTACTTTTCCTTGTGTGAGTAATCAAAGTAGACGTTCGTTTTACTACAAGGCCTTAAGAAATAGTTCTGAGAGTAAGATAGTTCCTCTTTGAAGATTTACACCCATGGTTTGAATTTACAATATACCTGATGAATGTTCATTCCTACCGTGTTTATGGCTTGATTACTTACCAAGTAAAGAGAACTTCACTAGTTGTTGTGTCTACTGCTGGTGTCTAAAGAACAGATTAGAATGTGTATTAGGGCGCAGTAGAAACATTCGCGACTAGTAGTTGTGGTAAAAAGTGTGTTCAAGTTACAAGTTTTACGAAACTCCAGGAAATGCATCACTTTACAGATATATTCACATCATGTCCTTAATATACTTCAGTGACACACTAACAGCCATACTTTTCCTTCTGTGTGAAATCAAAGTAGAATTTCATTTTACTACAAGGTCTTAAGAAATATTTCTGTGAGCGTAGATAGTTCGTCTTTGAAGAACGTACACACATGGTTTTAATTCTCAATATACCTGATGAATCTGCATTCCTACCGTGTTTTCAGGCATGTTTACTTACAAGAGAAGAGAACTTCACTAGTTGTTGTGTGTACTGGTTGTGTCAAAAGAACAGCTTAGAATGTGTATTAGTATGCAATGGAAGCATTCGCGACTAGTAGTTGTGGAAAAAAGTGTGTTCAAGTTACATTTTTTACGAACCTCCAGGAAATCCCTCACTTTACAGATATAATCACATCATGTCCCTATCATACTTCAGTGACACATTAACAGCCATACTTTTCCTTGTGTGAGAAATCAAAGTAGATGTTGTTTTTACTATAAGGCCTGAAGAAACAGTTCTGAGACTGAAAATAGTTCATCTTTGAAGAACTTACACACATTGTTTTAATTCACAATATAACAGATGAATGTTCATTCCTACTGTGTTTCCAGGCATGTTTACTTACCAGATAAAGAGAACTTCACTAGTTGTTGTGTTTACTGCGGGTGTCAAAAGAACAGCTTAGAATATGTATTAGTACGCAGTGGAAGCAGTCGTGACTAGTAGTTGTGTATTCAAGTTACATATTTTACGAACCTCCGGGAATTCCCTCAGCTTCCAGATATGTTCACATCACGTCCCAAACATACTTCAGTGACACACTAACATTCATACATTTCCTTGTGTTAGAAATCAAAGTAGACGTTAGTTTTACAACAAGGCCTTAAGAAACAGTTCTGAGAGGGAGGATAGTTCGTCTTTGAAGAACTTACACACATTGTTTTAATTCACAATATACCTGATGAATGTTCATTCCTACCGTGTTTCCAGGCATGATTACTTACCAGATAAAGAGAACTTCACTAGTTCTTGTGTCTACTGGTGGTGTCCAAAGAACAGCTTAGAATGTGTATTAGTGCGCAATAAAATCATTCGCGACTAGAAGTTGTGGTAAAAAGTGTCTTCAAGTTACATGTTTTACGAACCTCCAGGAAATCCCTCACTTTACAGATATAATCACATCATGTCCCTAACATACGTCAGTGACACACTAACAGCCATACTTTTCCTGTGTGAGAAATCAAAGTAGATGTTTGTTTTACTACAAGGCCTGAAGACACAGTTCTGAGAGTGAAGATACTACGTCTTTGAAGAACTTACACACATTGTTTTAATTCAGAGTATCCCTGATGAATGTTCATTCCTACCGTGTTTCCAGGCATGTTTACTTTAAAGATAAAGAGAACTTCACTATTTGTTGTGTCTACTGGTGGTGTCAAAAGAACAGCTTAGAATGTGTATTAGTATGCAATGGAATCATTCGCGTCTATTAGTTGTGCTAAAAAGTGTGTTCAAGATATATGTTTTACGAACCTCCAGGAAATGCATCACTTTACAGATATATTTACATCATGTCCTTAACATACATCAATGACGCACTAACACCCATACTTTTCCTTATGTGTGAAATCAAAGTAGACGTTCGTTTTACTAAAAGATCTTAAGAAACATTTCTGTGAGTGTAGACAGTTCGTCTTTGAAGAACGTACACATGGTTTTAATTCTCAATATACCTGATGAATGTGCATTCCTACCGTGTTTTCAGGCATGTTAACTTACAAGAGAAAGAAAATTTCACTAGTTGTTGTGTTTACTGTGGGTGTCAAAAGAACAGCTTAGAATGTGTATTAGTACGCACTGGAAGCATTCGCGACTAGTAGTTGTGTATTCAAGTTAAATATTTTACGAACCTCCAGGCAATCCCTCACTAACCGCCATACTTTTCCTTCTGTGAGAAATCAAAGTAGACGTTCGGTTTACTACGAGGCCTTAAGAAACAGTTCTGAGAGTGAAGATAGTTCGTCTTTGAAGACCTTACACCCATGGTTTGAATTCACAATAAAAGTGATGAATGTTATTTCCTACAGTGTTTCCAGGCATGATTACTTACCAGGTAAAGAGAACTTCACTAGTTGTTGTGTCTACTGGTGGTGTCAAAAGAACAGCTTAGAATGTGTATTTGTGCACAGTAGAAACTTTCGCGACTAGTAGGTGTGGTAAAAAGTGTGTTCAAGTTATATATGTTTTACGAACCTCCAGGAAATCCCTCACTTTACAGATATATTCACATCATGTCCTTACATACTTCAGTGATGCACTAACACCCATACTTTTCCTTGTGTGTGAAATCAAAGTAGACGTTCTTTTTACTAAAAGATCTTAAGAAACATTTCTGTGAGTGTAGACAGTTCGCTTTGAAGAATGTACACATGATTTTAATTCTCAATATACCTGATGAATGTTCATTCCTACCGTGTTTTCAGGCATGTTTACTTACAAGATAAAGTGAACTTCACTAGTTGTTGTGTTTACTGCGGGTGTCAAAAGAACAGTTTAGAATGTGTATTAGTATGCAATGGAAGCATTCGCGACTAGTAGTTCTAGTAAAAAGTGTGTTCAAGTTACATGTTTTATGAACCTCCAGGAAATCCCTCACTTTACAGATATAATCACATCATGTTTCTAACATACTTCAGAGACTCACTAACAGCCACAATTTTCCTTGTGTGAGATATCAAAGTAGATGTTAGTTTTACTGCAAGGCCTGAAGTAACAGTTCTGAGAGTGAAGATAGTTCGTCTTTGAAGAACTTACACACATTGTTTTAATTCACAATATACCTGATGAATGTTCATTCCTACCGTGTTTCCACGCATGATTACTTACCAGATAAAGAGAACTTCACTAGTTGTTGTGTTTACTGCGGGTGTCAAAAGAACAGCTTAGAATGTGTATTAGTTCGCAGTGGAAGCATTCGCGACTAGTAGTTGTGTTAAAAAGTGTGTTCAAGTTACATGTTTTACGAAGCTCCGGGAATTACCTCAACTTCCAGATATGTTCACATCACGTCCCTAACATACATCTGTGACACACTAACATCCATACATTTCCTTGTGTGAGAAATCAAAGTTGACGTTAGTTTTACAACAAGGCCTTAAAAAACAGTTCTGAGAGGGAAGATAGTTCGTCTTTGAAGAACTTACACACATTGTTTTAATTCACAATACACCTGATGAATGTTCATTCTTACCGGGTTTCCAGGGATGTTTACTTACCAGATAAAGAGAACTTCTCTAGTTGTTGTGTTTACTGCTGGTGTCAAAAGAACAGCTTAGAATGTGTATTAGTACGCACTGGAAGAATTCGCGACTAGTAGTTGTGTATTCAAGATTACAAGTTTTACCAACTTCCGGAAAATCCCTCACTTCACAAATATGTTCAGATCATGTCCTTAACATACTTCAGTGACACACTAACAGCCATACTTTTCCTGTGTGAGAAATCAAAGTAGATGTTTGTTTTACCACAAGGCCTGAAGAATCAGTTCTGAGAGTGAAGATAGTTCATCTTTGAAGAACTTACACACATTGTTTTAATTCACAATATACCTGATGAATGTTCATTCCTACAGTGTTTCCAGGTATGATTACTTACCAGATAAAAAGAACTTCACTAGTTGTTGTGTCTACTGATGGTGTCAAAAGAACAGCTTAGAATGTGTATTAGTGCGCAGTAGAAACATTCGCGACTAATATTTGTAGTAAAAAGTGTGTTCAAGCTACATGTTTTACGAACCTACGGGAAATCCCGCACTTTACAAATATGTTCAGATCATGTCCTTAACATACGTTAGTGACACACTAACATCCATACTTTTCCTTGTGTGAGAAATCTTAGTAGTCGTTCGTATTACTACGAGGCCTTAAGAAACAGTTCTGAGAGTGAAGATAATTCGTCTTTGAAGAACGAACACACTTGGTTTTATTTCTCAATACACCTGATGAATGTGAATTTCTACCGTGTTTTCAGGCATGATTACTTACCAGGTAAAGAGAACTTCACTAGTTGTTGTGTCTACTGGTGGTGTCAAAAGAACAGCTTAGAATGTGTATTAGTACACAGTGGAAGCATTCGCGACTAGTAGTTGTGGTAAAAAGTGTGTTCAAGTTACATGTTTTATGAACTGCCGGGAATTCGCTCAGCTTCCAGATATGTTCACATCATGTCCCTAAAATATTTCAGTGACACACTAACAGCCATACTTTTCCTTGTGTGAGAAATCAAAGTAGATGTTTGTTTTAATACAAGTCCTGAAGAAACAGTTCTGAGAGTGAATATAGTTCGTCTTTGAACAACTTACACACATTGTTTTAATTCACAATATACCTGATGAATGTTCATTCCTACAGTGTTTCCAGGCATGTTTACTTTAAAGATAAAGAGAACTTCACTAGTTGTTGTGTCTACTGGTGGTATCAAAAGTACAGCTTAGAATGTGTATTAGTACACAGTGGAAGCATTCGCGACTAGTAGTTGTGGTAAAAAGTGTGTTCAAGTTACATGTTTTACGAACTGCCGGGAATTCGCTCAGCTTCCAGATATGTTCACATCATGTCCCTAAAATATTTCAGTGACACACTAACAGCCATACTTTTCCTTGTGTGAGAAATCAAAGTAGATGTTTGTTTTAATACAAGTCCTGAAGTAACAGTTCTGAGAGTGAATATAGTTCGTCTTTGAACAACTTACACACATTGTTTTAATTCACAATATACCTCATGAATGTTCATTCCTACAGTGTTTCCAGGCATGTTTACTTTAAAGATAAAGAGAACTTCACTAGTTGTTGTGTCTACTGGTGGTGTCAAAAGAACAGCTTAGAATGTGTATCAGTGCGCAGTAGAAACATTCGCGACGAGTAGTTGTGGTAAAAAGTGTGTTCAACTTACATATTTTACCAACCTCCGGGAATTCCCTCAGCTTCCAGATATGTTCACATCACGTCCCTAACATACTTCAGTGACACACTACCATCCATACATTTCCTTGTGTGAGAAATCAAAGTAGACGTTCGTTTTATTACGAGGCCTTAAGAAGAAGTTCTGAGAGTGAAGATATTTCGTCTTTGAAGAACATACATACGGTTTTAGTTCTTAATATACCTGATGAATGTGCATTCCTACTGTGTTTTCAGGCATGTTTACTTAGCAGATAAAGAGAACTTAACTAGTTGTTGTGTCTCCTGGTGGTGTCAAAAGAACAGACTAAAATGTGTATTAGTATGCAGTGGAAGCATTCGCGACCTGTAGTTGTGGTATAAAGTGTATTCAAGTTATATATTTTACGAAATTACTGGAAATCCCTCAACTACCAGATCTATTCACCTCACGTCCCTAACATATTTCAGAGACAAACTAACAGCCATAATTTTCCTTGTGTGAGAAATCAAAGTAGACGGTCTTTTTCTTAGGAAACTCTTGTGAGAGTTACGATAGTTCGCCTTTGAAGAACGTACTCACATGGTTTTAATTCTCAATATACCTGTTGAATGTGCATTCCTACCGTGTTTTCAGACATTTTTACTTACACGATAAAGAAAACGTCCCTAGTTGTTGTGTCTACTGGTGGTGTCCAAAGAACAGCTTAGAATGTGTATTAGTACGCAATGGAAGCATTCGCGACCAGTAGTTGTGGTAAAAAGTGTGTTCAAGTTACATGTTTTGCGAACCTCCGGGTAATCCCTCAGCTTCCAGATATCATCATATCTCCTCCCTAACATACTTCAGAGACACACTAACAGCTATAATTTTCCTTGTGTGAGAAATCAAAGTAGACGTTTGTTTTTCTACGAGGCCTTAAGTAACATTTCCTGGAGTGAAGACAGTTTGTTTTGAAGAACGTACAAACATGGTTTGAATTCTCAATGTACCTGCTGAATGTGCATTCCTACCGTTTTTTCAGACATGTTTACTTACCAGATAAAGAGAACTTCACTAGGTGTAGAGTCTACTGGGGGTGTTAAAAGAACTGCTTAGAATGTGTATTAGTACGCAGTGGAAGCATTCGCGTCTAGTAGTTGTGGTAAAAAGTGTGTTCCAGTTACATGTTTTACGAACTTATGGGAAATCCCTCAGCTTCCACATATGTTACCTCATGTCCCTAACATACTTCAGTGACTTACTAACAGCCATACTTTTCTTTGTGTGAGAAATCAAGGTAGACGAATGTTTCTTAGGAAAATGTTCTGAGAGTGAATATAGTTCGTGTTTGAAAAACGTACACACATGGTTTAAATTCTCAATATACCTGATGAGTGTGAATTCCTACTGTGTTTTCAGGCATGTTTACTTACCAGATTAAGAAAACTTCACTAGTTGTTGTGTCTACTTGGGGTGTCAAAAAAACAGCTTAGAATGTGTATTAGTACATACTGGAGGCATTCGCGACTAGTAGTTGTGGTAAAAAGTGTGTTGAAGTTACATTTTTTGCGAACCTCTGGGAAATCCCTCAGCTTCCAGATATGTTCACCTCACGTCCCTCACATTCTTCAGAGACACACTAACAGCCATACTTTTCCTTGTGTGAGAAATCAAAGTAGACTTTCGTTTTACTACATGGCCTTAAGAAACAGTTCTGAGAGTGAAGATAGTTCGTCTTTGAGGAACGTATGCACATGGTTTTAATTCTCAATACACCTGATGAAGCTCATTCCTACCGTGTTTTTAGGCATGTTTACTTACCAGATAAAGAGAAATTCACTAGTTTTTGTGTCTACTGGTCATGTCAAAAGTACAGCTTAGGATGTGTATTAGTACACAGTGGAAGCATTCGCGACTAGTAGTTCTGGTAAAGAGTGTGTTCCAGTTATATGTTTTACGAACTTATGGGATATCCCACAGCTTCCACATGTGTTCACATCTCATCCTAACATACTTCAGTGAAACACTAACAGCTATAAATTTCCTTGTGTGAGAAATCAAAGTATACGTTCATTGTACTACGAGGTCTTAAGAAACAGTTCTAAGAGTGAAGATATTTCGATATTAAAAATGTACAAACATGGTATTAATTCTCAATATACCTGCTGAATGTACATTCCTACCATGTTCTCAGACATGTTTACTTACCAGATAAAGAGAACTTCACTTTTGTTGTGTCTACTGGGGGTGTAAATAACAGCATAGAATGTGTATTAATACGCATTGGAAGCATTGGCATCTAGTAATTGTGGTAAAAAGTGTGTTCAAGTTACATGTTTTACGAACCTCCGGGAAACCCCTCACCTTCCAGATATTATCACAGCACATCCCTAACATACTTCAGTTGCACACTAACAGCCATATTTTCCTGTGTGAGAAATCAAATAGACTTTCGTTTTACTATGAGACCTTAAGAAACAGTTCTAAGAGTGAAGATAGTTCGTCTTTGAAGAACGTACACACATGGTTTTAATTCTCAATATACCTGATGAATGTGCATTCCTACCATGTTTTCAGATATGTTTACTTACCAGATAAAGAGAACTTCACTAGTTGTTGTGTCTCCTGGTGGTGTCAAAGAACAGATTAAAATGAGTATTAGTATGCAGTGGAAGGATTTGCGACCTGTAGTTGTGGTAAAAAGTGTGTTCAAGTTATATATTTTATGAAATTACTGGAAATCCCTCAACTACCAGATCTATTCACCTCACTTCCCTAACATACTTCAGAGACAAACTAACAGCCATACTTTTCCTTGTGTGAGAAATCAAATAGACGGTCTTTTTCTTAGGAAAATGTTCTGAGAGTTACGATAGTTCGTCTTTGAAGAACGTACTCACATGGTTTTAATTCTCAATATGCCTAATGAATGTGCATTCCTACCATGTTTTCAGACATGTTTACTTACCAGATAAAAAGAACTTCACTAGTTGTTGTGTCTCCTGGGGGTGTCAAAAGAACAGCTTATAATGTGTATTAGTACGCAATGAAAGCATTCGCGACCAGTAGTTGTAGTAAAAAGTGTGTACAAGTTATATGTTTTACGAACCTCCAGGAAATCCCTCACTTTACAGATATATTCACATCATGTCCCTAACATACTTCAGTGACACACTAACAGCCATAATTTTCCTTTTGTGAGAAATCAAAGCAGATGTTTTTTTACTACAAGGCCTGAAGAAACAGTTCTGAGAGTGAAGATAGTTCGTCTTTGAAGAACGTACTCACATGGTTTTAATTCTCAATATACCTGATGAATGTGCATTCCTACCGTGTTTTCAGACATGTTTACTTACCAGAAAAAGAGAACTTCACTAGTTGTTGTGTCTAGTGGTGGTGTCAAAAGAACAGCTTCTAATGTGTATTAGTACGCAGTTGAGGCATTCACGACCAGTACTTGTGGTAAAAAGTGTGTTCAAGTTACATGTTTTGCGAGCCTCCGGGAAATCCTTCACCTTCCAGATATGTTCACGGCACGTCACTATTATCTTCAGTGGCACACGAACAGCCATACTTTCCTTGTGTGAGAAATCAAAGTAGACGTTCACTTTACTACGAGGCCTTAAGAAACAATT
Organism: Lophiomys imhausi; assembly: GCA_907164525.1. Lineage (NCBI taxonomy): Eukaryota > Metazoa > Chordata > Mammalia > Rodentia > Muridae > Lophiomys > Lophiomys imhausi. Next base: position 5,745,290 of record CAJQZJ010032158.1, read on the forward strand.
TTGAGAGTGAAAATAGTTCATCTTTGAAGAACATACACACAAGGTTTTATTTCTCAACATACTTGATGAATGTGCATTCCAACCGTGTTTTCAGGCAGGTTTACTTAACAGATAAAGAGAACATCACTAGTTGTTGTGTCTACTGGTGGTGTCAAAAGAACAGCTTAGAATCACAGTGGAAGCATTCGCGACTAGTAGTTGTGTTAAAAAGTGTGTTCAAGTTACATGTTTTGCGAACCTCCGGGACATCCCTTAGCTTAATGATATGTTCACATGACGTCCCTAACATACTTTAGAGACACACTAACAGCCATACTTTTCCTTGTGCGAGAAATCAAAGTAGATGGTCGTTTTCTCAGAAAACTGTTCTGAGAGTGATGATAGTTCGTCTTTGAAGAACGTACACTCATGGTTTTAATTCTCAATATACCTGATGAATGTGCATTCCTACCGTGTACTTACCAGATAAAGAGAACGTCACTAGTTGTTGTGTCTACTGATGGTGTCAAAAGAACAGCCTAGAATCGCAGTGGAAGCATTCGTGACTAGTTGTTGTGGTAAAAAGTGTGTTCAAGTTACATGTTTTACGAACCTGTGGGAAGTCCCTCAGCTTCCAGTTATGTTCACACCATGTCTCTAACATACTTCAGTGACATACTAGCAGCCATACACTTCCTTGTGTGAGAAATCTATGTGGACGATAGTTTTCGTAGGAAACAGTTCTGAGAGGGAAGATAGTTCATCTTTGAAGAACGTACACACATGGTTTTAATTCTCATTTCACCTGATGAATGTGCATTCCTACCATGTTTTCAGACATGTTTACTTACCCGATAAGGAGAACGTCAATAGTTGTTGTGTCTACTGGTAGTGTCAAAAGAACAGCTTAGAATGTGTATTAGTACGCAATGGAAGCATTCGCAACTAGTAGATGTGGTAAAAGGGTGTTCAAGTTACATGTTTTGCGAACCTCCGGGAAATCCCTAACCTTCCAGATATGTTCACATCTCGTCCTTAACGTACTTCAGTGACACACTAACTGCTATACTTTTCCTTGTGTGAGAAATCAAAGTAGACGTTCGATTTACTACAAGGCCTTAAGAAACATTTCTAAGAGTAAAGATAGCTCGTCTTTGAAGAATGTACGAACATGGCTTAAATTCTCAATATACCTGCTGAATGTACATTCCTACTGTGTTTTCAGACATGTTTACTTACCAGATAAAGAGAACTTCACTAGTTGTTGTGTCTACTATGGGTGTCAAAAGAACAGCTTAGAATGTGTATTAGTATGCAGTGGAAGCGTTTGCGACTTGTAGTTGTGTTAAAAAGTATGTTCCTGTTATATGTTTTGCGAATTTATGAAAAATCACTCAGCTTCCAGATATGTTCACATCAAGTCCCTAACATACTACTCTGGCACACTAACAGCCATAATTTTCCTTGTGTGAGAAATCAAAGTAGACGATCATTTTCGTAGGAAACTGCTCTGAGAGTGACGACAATTCGTCCTGAAAACGTACACACATGGTTTAATTCTCAATATACCTGATGAATGTGCATTCCTACCGTGTTTTCAGGCATGTTTACTTACCAGAGAAAGAGAACTTCATTAGTTGTTGTGTCTACTGGTGGTTTCAAAAAACCGCTTACAATGGGTATTAGTACGCAGTGAAGCATTCGCGACGAGTAGTTGTGGGAAAAAGTGTGTTCAAGTTACATGTTTTACGAACCTCCCTGAAATCCCTCAGCTTCCAGATATGTTCACATCAAGTCCCTAACATATTTCAGTGACACTCTAACAGCCTTAATTTTCCTTGTGTGAGAAATCAAAGTAGACGTTCTTTTTTCTACGAGGCCTTAAGAAGCAGTTCTGAGAGTGAAGATAGTTCATCTTTGAAGAACATACACACGTGGTCTTAATTCTCAATATACCTGATGAATGTGCATTCCTACTGTGTTTTCAGACATGTTTACTTACCAGATAAAGAGAACTTCACAAGTAATTGTTTCTACTGGTGGTGTCAAAAGAACAGCTTATTATGTGTACTAGTATGCAGTGAAAGTATTAGCGACTAGTAGTTGTGGCAAAAATTGTGTTCAAGTTACATGTTTTACTAACCTCTGGGAATCCCTCAGCTTCCAGAAATGTTCACATCACGTACCTAACATATTTCAGTGACACCCTAACAGCCATATTTTTCCGTGTGTGAGAAAACAAATAGACTTTCGTTTTACTACGAGGCCTTAAGAAGCAGTTCTGAGAGTGAAGATAGTTCGTCTTTGAAGAAGGTACACACATGGTTTTAATTCTCAATATACCTTTTGAATGTGCATTATTACCGGGTTTTCAGACATGTTTACTTACCAGATAAAGGGAACTTCACTAGTTATTGTGTCTACTGGTGGTGTCAAAGAACCGCTTAGAATGGGTATTAGTATGCAGTGGAAGCATTCGCGACTATTACTTGTGGTAAAAATTGTGTTCAAATTACATGTTTTACGAACCTCCGGGAAATCCCTCAGCTTCCAGATATGTTCACATCACGTCCTTAACATTCTTCAGTGACAAACAAACAGCCATACATTTTCTGGTGTGAGAAATCAAAGTAGACGATCCTTTTACTACGAGGCCTTAAGAAGCAGTTCTGAGAGTGAAGATAGTTCATTTTTGAAGAGGGTACACACTTGGTTTGAATTCTCAATATACCTGATGAATGTGCATTATTACCGTGTTTTCAGACGTGTTTACTTACCAGATAAAGACAACTTCACTAGTTGTTGGGTCTACTGGTGGTGTCAAAAGAACAGCATAGAGTATGTACTAGTACACATTGGAAGCATTCGCGACTAGTAGTTGTAGTAAAAAGTGTGTTCAAGTTACATGTTTTACGAACCTCCGGGAAATCCCTCAGCTTCCAGATATGTTCACATCGCATCCCTGACATATTTGAGTGACATCCTAACAGCCATACTTTTCCTTGTGTGAGAAATCAAAGTAGACGTTCGTTTTACTACGAGGCCTTAAGAAGCAGTCTGAGAGTGAAGATAGTTCTTCTTTGAAGAACATACAAACATGGTTTTAATTCTCAATATACCTGATGAATATGCATTCCTACCGTGTTTTCAGACATGTTTACTTACCAGATAAAGAGAACTTTACTAGTTGTTGTGTCTACTGGTGGTGTCAAATGAACAGCTTAGAATGTGTAGTAGTACGCAGTGGAAGCATTCCGGACCAGTAGTTGTGGTAAAAAGTTTGTTCAAGTTACATATTTTATGAACCTCCAGGACATCCCTCAGCTTCCAGATATGTTCACATCACGTCCCTAACATTTTTCAGTGACACACTAACAGCCATACTTTTCCCTGTGTGAGAAATCAAAGTAGACATTCGTTTTACTAAGAGGCCTTAAGAAGCAGTTCTGAGAGTGAAGATAGTTCGTCTTTGAAGAACATACACACATGGTTTTAATTCTCAAAATACCTGATGAATGTGCATTCCTACCGTGTTTTCAGACGTGTTTACTTACCAGATGAAGACAACTTCACTAGCTGTTGTGTCTACTGGTGGTGTCAAAAGAACAGTATAGAATGTGTATTAGTATACAGTGGAAGCATTCGGGACTAGTAGTTGTGGTTAAAAGTGTTTTCAAGTTACATGTTTTATGAAACTCCAGGAAATCCCTCAGCTTCCAGATATGTTCACATCACATCATTAACATTTTTCAGTGACAAGCTAACAGCCACACTTTTCCATGTGTGAGAAATCAAAGGAGACATTCTTTTTACTATTAGGACTTAAGAAGCATTACTGAGAGTGAAGATAGTTCGTCTATGAGGAACATACACACATGGTTTTAATTCTCAATATACCTGATGAATGTGCATTCCTACCGTGTTTTCAGACATGTTTACTTATCAGACAAAGAGAACTTTACTAATTGTTGTGTCTACTGGTGGTGTCAAAAGAACAAAATAGAATTAGTATTAGCAAGCAGTGGAAACATTCGCGACTAGTAGTTGTGGTAAAAAGTGTGTTCAAGTTACATGTTTTACAATCGTCCGGGAAATCCCTCAGCTTCCAGATATATTCAAATCATGACCCTAACATACTTCAGTGACACACTAACAGCCATAGTTTTCCTCGTGTGAGAAATCAAAGTAGACGTTCGTTTTACCACGAGGCCTTCAGAAGCAGTTCTGAGAGTGAAGATAGTTCGTCTTTGAAGAAGGTACACACATGGTTTTAATTCTAAAATTCCTGATGCATGTGCATTCCTACCGTGTATTCAGACATGTTTACTTACCAGATAAAGAGAAATTCACTATTTGTTGTGTCTACGGGTGGTGTCAAAAGAACAGTTTAGAAGGTGTACTACTGGTTTTCTCAAAAGAACAGCTTAGAATGTGTATTAGTACGCAGTGAGGCATTCGGGACTAGTAGTTTTAAAAATGTGTTCAAGTTACATATTTTACGAACCTCCAGGAAATCCCTCAGCTTCCAGATATGTTCACATAACGTCCCTAACATATTTCTGTGACACACTAACAGCCATATTTTTCCTTGTGTGAGAAATCAAAGTAGACGTTCCTTTTAAACGGGACCTTAAGAAGCAGTTCTGAGAGTGTAGATAGTTCTTCTTTGAAGAAGGTACACACATTCGTTTTAATTTTCAATATACCTGATGAATGTGCATTCGTACCGTGTTTTCAGACGTGTTTACCTACCAGATGAAGACAACTTCACTAGTTGTTATGTCTACTGGTGGTGTCAAAAGAACAGCATAGAATGTGTATTAGTATACAGTGGAAACATTCGGGACTAGTAGTTGTGGTTAAAAGTGTTTTCAAGTTACATGTTTTACGAAACTCCTGGAAATCCCTCAGCTTCCAGATATGTTCACATCACATCATTAACATAATCCAGTGACAAGCTAACAGCCACACATTTACATGTGTGAGAAATCAAAGGAGACATTCTTTTTACTATTAGGCCTTAAGAAGCAGTTCTGAGAGTGAAGATAGTTCGTCTATTAAGAACATACACACATGGTTCTAATTCTCAATATACCTTATGAATGTGCATTCCTACCGTGTGTTCAGACATGTTTGCTTACCAGATAAAGAGAACTTTACTAGTTGTTGTGTCTACTGGTGGTGTCAAAAGAACAGAATAGAATGTGTATTAGCAAGCAGTGGAAACATTCGCGACTAGTAGCTGTGGTAAAAAGTGTGTTCTAGTTATATGATTTACAATCCTCCGGGAAATCCCTCAGCTTCCAGATATATTCACATCATGACCCTAACATACTTCAGTGACACACTAACAGCCATACTTTTCCTCGTGTGAGAAATTAAAGTAGACGTTCGTTTTACTACGAGGCCTTCAGAAGGAGTTCCGAGAGTGAAGATAGTTCGTCTTTGAAGAATGTACACACATGGTTTTAATTCTCAATATACCTGATGCATGTGCATTCTTACCGTGTATTCAGACATGTTTACTTACCAGATAAAGAGAAATTCACTATTTGTTGTGTCTACGGGTGGTGTCAAAAGAACAGCTTAGAAGGTGTACTACTGGTTTTCTCAAAAGAACAGCATAGAATGTGTATTAGTACGCAGTGAAGCATTCGGGATTAGTAGTTTTAAAAATGTATTCAAGTTACATATTTTACGAACCTCCAGGAAATCTCTCAGCTTCCAGATATGTTCACATGACATCCCTAATATATTTCTGTGACACATTAACATCCATACTTTTCCTTGTGTGAGAAATCAAAGTACACGTTCCTTTTAAACGGGGCCTTAAGAAGCAGTTCTGAGAGTGAAGATAGTTCGTCTTTGAAGAAGGTACACACATTGGTTTTAATTCTCAATATACCTGATGAATGTGCATTCCTACCGTGTTTTCAGACGTGTTTCCTTACCAGATAAAGAGAACTTCACTAGTTGTTGTGTCTACTGGTGGTGTCAAAAGAACAGCTTAGAATGTGTAATAGTACGCAGTGGAAGCATTCCGGACTAGTAGTTTTGGGAAAAATGTTTTTAAGTTACATGTTTAACGAACCTCTGGGAAATCCCTCCGGTTCCAGATATCTTCACGTCACGTCCCTAATATACTTCAGTGACACACTAACAGCCATACATTTCCTTGTGTGAGAAATCAAATAGACGTTCGTTTTACTACAAGGTTTTAAGAAGCAGTTCTGGGAGTGAAGATAGTTCATCCTTGAAGAAGGTACACACTTGTTTTATTTCTCAATATACCTGATGAATGTGCATTCTTACCGTGATTTAAACATGTTTACTTACCATATAAAGAGAACATCACTAGTTGTTGTGTCTACTGATGGTGTCAAAACCACAGCTTAGAAGGTGTACTATTATACACTGGAAGCATTCGCAACTAGTAGTAGGGGAAAAAGTGGGTAAGTTACTTATTCTACGAACCTCCGGGAAATCCCTCAGCTTCTAGATATGTTCACATCACGTCCATAACATATTTCAGTGACACACTAACAGCCATACTTTTCCTTGTGTGAGAAAACAAATAGAATTTCGTTTTACTACGAGGCCTTAAGAAGCAGTTCTGAGAGTGAAGATAGTTCGACTTTGAAGAAGGTACACCCTTCATTTTAATTCTCAATATACCTGATGAATGTGCATTCCTACCGTGTTTTCAGACGTGTTTACTTACCAAAGAGAACTTCACTAGTTGTTGTGTCTACTGGTGGTGTCAAAAGAACACCTTAGAATGTGTATTAGTACGCAGTGGAAGCATTCGGGACTAGTAGTTGTGGGAAAAATTGTGTTTAAGTTACATATTTTACGAACCTCCTGGAAATGCCTCAGATTCCAGATATGTTCACGTCACAACCCTAATATACTTCAGGGACACACTAACAGCCATACTTTTCCTTGTGTGAGAAATCAAATAGACGTTCGTTTTACTACGAGGCTTGAAGAAGCAGTTCTGAGAGTGAAGATAGTTCGTCTTTGAAGAAGGTACACCCTTCATTTTAATTCTCAATAAACCTGATGAATGTGCATTCCTACCTGTAGAGAGCTGCGACGTGCCGCGCCTTAAAGATGGCGCTGTTCTCCGCCTTCCACCAGCCCGACGGTGAGCGCTCTCGGTGGTAAACAAGTCCATATTTGGCTAAGACCGCTGATCTGGCTTGCTTCCGCATACGTGGGCCTCTAAGATAGCACTACATGGCTTTACTTGATTGGCTGTTCATTTAGTATTTAGCCTGTGGGTTGGGTCTGCCCGGCCCTTTTCGGAAGACTGTTTTCAAGGGACCTGAATAAACTGCAGGAGAAGAGCTTTTGCGAGTTGCGTCGTTCTTGCTGGTCGAGAGGGACGCGACAAAGTGGTGGCCCGTACGGGGAACCAGAAAAGACTCAGAACTCCTGCAGTCAGGGGCAACGCGTTGGTAAGTTCCTGGGATAAATCAGGACAATAAAGTTTCACGGAGATAGCGAACACAAGGTAAAGTTTCGCGGAGATAGCGAACGTACGGTGATGTTTCGCGGAGATAGTGAACGTACGGTGAAGTTTCGCAGAGATAGCGAACAAAAGATACAGTTTCGTGGGGAAGCTTCAAACCGAAAGTAAAATTTTTAAACATGGGGTTGTCTGAGTCACACCCAATTTTTCTGGCTCTTCAGGAGCTACTTTTAGCTAGGAATTTGAAGATTAAGAAGTCTACCCTAGAAAGATTTTTGAATGAATGTGATTCCGTGGCTCCGTGGTTGGCAGTGTCCGGGAATCTTACAGTATCCTGCTGGGACAGATTGGGCAGGGACTTGGATTTTGCTTGGGAGCATGGGACTCTGAAGCATGGAGTAAGACCGATTTGGAAAATGGTGAGGAGTTGTTTAGAAGATCAGAGATGTTGTAATGCAATCAAAGAGGGAGAGTCAGCCTTGGAACTGCTGCAAGGGGAAAGATCTGAGCAGGCAGACAGTGAAAAGGAAAGTAACAAAGGCGAAAGATTTGAGCAGGCAGACAGTGAAAAGGGAGGCAAAAGGAAAGTTCCTCTCTATCCCGATCTCACAGATTTTAGAGATTTTAGAGATTTTGAGGACTCAGAGAGCACAGATTCTGAAGGAGAGCTACACGCTCTACTAGAACAGTTGGAGAGGACTGTTATAAGAAAAAAGGAAAAGAAAAAAGTAAAAGAGAAGGACACGCAGGCGGCAGTCAGTGTGGGAGGAGCTGCTGCTGCAGTCGGTGTGGGTGGAGCTGTTGCCATGGCGCCTGACACGTCAGCGGCAGTTGGAGTGGGTGGAGTCATTGCTACAGAGCCTTCAGCCATGCTGGCGGCAGCTGGTGTAAACAAAGCCGTTGCCATGGCGCCTTCAACTCCTCCCCCATATCCAGAAGCCACTCAGACAGAGCAATCAGTTCAGTCCCTGAAAGTAGGGAGATCTTTCTGCCCGGGGATGTGGACACAAGTAAGAACAGAATAGAACATTATCCCACTGCACTTGCTGCTTTAGCCTTGAATGGCATCCAACAATGCTTGCAGTCTTTTGGAGTTGCTCCTGCCAGTATAATAGTGCCCTATTCCAGTTATCAAATTAAGATTTTGTGTGGCACTGTAGATGACTGGGCAATATTGCAATGTAGCTTTGAAGGAGTGATTGATAACCATTATCCTAAACATCCATTACTATTATTTTTTAAGGAGCACCCAGTGATATTCCCTAAGGTTACTTCAGCAGTACCACTTCGAGGGTCACCAAATGTGTTTACTGACGGCTCAAAGACAGGCTGTGGAGCCTATTTGATAGAAAGACAAGAGCCCGTGTTATGTCAATTTCAACCGGGCTCCCCCCAAATAGTAGAATTGAAAATAGTAATGGAGGTGTTTAAAAGATGTCAATTTGCATTCAATTTGATTTAAGATTCAGTTTATGTGGTCAACGCAGTGAAAGTATTAGAATTAGCAGGTCCTATTAAGAATAGTAGTACTGTATGTGCCTTATTACAAGAGTTACAAGTTTTAATCTGGCAGAGAAAAAGGTGTTTTTATATTCAACATATCAGAGCACATACAGGATTACCTGGACCATTAAGTGAAGGTAATGATAAAGTTGATCAATGGACCAGGATGGAATGCATTTTTTGGAGCTCATTCCTGGACCAAGCCAGACAGTTTCACCAATTATTTCATGTAAATGCAAAAACTCTACAGCAGAAATTCCATTTGTCTAGAGCAGATGCTAGACAAGTAGTTTTGGACTGTCCTCAGTGTGTGATTCATCATCATCCTCCCAGTGTGGGAGTAAACCCTAGAAGGCTGTTGCCACTCAAAATCTGGCAAATGGACGTTACCCACATTTCAGAGTTTGGAACCTTAAAATATATTCATGTATCTGTGGATACCTGCTCAGGTATCATACATGCTACACCTATGAGTGGAGAAAAGGCTCGCAATGTCATAGGACATTGCTTAGAAGCCTGGGCTGCATGGGGAAAACCACAGCAGCTAAAAACGGACAATGGACCAGCCTATACGGCTCAGTCCTTTGTCTCCTTCTGTAATCAGATGGAGGTACAGCTTAATCACGGATTACCGTATAATCCTCAAGGACAAGGAATTGTGGAGCGTGCTCATCGCACCTTGAAAGAATGCTTGCAAAAACAAAAAGGGGGAATAGGCCAAGGCCGTACCCCCAAGGAAAGAATGTCTTTAGTCTTATTTACTTTAAATTTTTTCAATTTGGATGCTCAAGGCCGCTCAGCAGCAGACAGACATCAGGATTCCCATGGTTCACCTAAAAGCATGGTGAAGTGGAAGGACATTCTGACAGGCTCTTGGCGGGGGCCTGACCCCGTGCTAACATGGGCGAGAGGGTCTGTTCGTGTTTTTCCTCAGGATCAACAAGATCCAGTGTGGGTGCCTGAACGCCTTGTGAGGAAGATTCGTCATGATCAAAGAGGTAATTTTTCCCTAGGGTCTGCTACCAGATTGGATTTCTCTAGTGGTAGTGGCTCTGGTACTTGGAATTCTTTGTTTCATTCTTATCGCAACAAGAGCTTTTCAGCTTCGCCAGTATGTCTCTGGCCTCCTTTTCTGTGGATTGTAAGTAATGGGAGTGCATCCTTAGGTGAAGAAAAGTTAGTATGCACTCCAGGCACATGTTTTTATGCCCTATGCTGGAATGCCACAGCCTTTCCTGTGGCTGTGGTGACTAGAATGCCTCGATATGTGCCAGTTCTTGTAGAGGCTCCTAATACCATGATGCTATTCAGGTTTAAAAGAGATTTTGGCATCACTGCAGCTATTGTTACTGCCATCACTATTGCTGCTGTGGGAGCTACTGCCTCAGCTATTGCCTTGTCTAGTTCTATACAGACTGACAATGCCCTGAATAACATCTCAGCCACTGTGGCACAGGCATTGGATACTCAGACCTCTATGAATTCTCATCTCAAAGGAGGTCTTATGATAGTTAGTCAACGCATAGATTTAATACAAGAACAGATTGATTCTCTTTGGCAACTAGCACAATTGGGGTGTGAGTGGAAAATGCAAGGTTTGTGTGTTACTTCCGTGCAATATCAAAATTATACAAAAGCTGCTAATTTGTCCAGACAATTGTCAAAGTTCCTCTTACAGGATTGGTCAGCTGAATTTGAAAATTTGATGAGAGAGCTGAGAGCGACAATCGTCCACACCAACTCCACTCGGGTGGATCTGAGCCTGGCTACTGGCTTGACTTCTTGGATACAGACGGCTATGGATCATCTTAAGGAGTGGGCGGGTGTAGGTTCTTTGGCGATACTGATGATACTAGCCTGTCTGGTTTGCCTATGGTGCATCTACAAAATGAGAGCCACACAAAAGCGTAATGCAGCCATGATTATACAAGCCCTTGTTGCCATTGAGGCGGGCCAGTCCCCTCAGGCATGGCTTGCTGCCGTGAAGTAAATCTTCACTAAGCATAGTCCCTGCCCACTGAGGAATTCGTTCCACGGATATTAGGGTCTGGTAAGTCAGTGACGGAGTTGACGGGTAAGTCTCGGCCACCTAAGACAGGGCAGTCCCGAGTGGGGAGGCTGACCCAGAGACGGGTAAGAGTTTGAGCACCGCCCTCCTACAGGCTCAGGCCCACCGTGAGGTCCCCAGATAGGGGGATTACGAAACCTTTCCAGGGACTTCTACCAACTTTAGAAAAAATAAAAAAGGAGGAACTGTAGAGAGCTGCGACGTGCCGCGCCTTAAAGATGGCGCTGGTCTCCGCCTTCCACCAGCCCGACGGTGAGCGCTCTCGGTGGTAAACAAGTCCATATTTGGCTAAGACCGCTGATCTGGCTTGCTTCCGCATACGTGGGCCTCTAAGATAGCACTACATGGCTTTACTTGATTGGCTGTTCATTTAGTATTTAGCCTGTGGGTTGGGTCTGCCCGGCCCTTTTCGGAAGACTGTTTCAAGGGACCTGAATAAACTGCAGGAGAAGAGCTTTTGCGAGTTGCGTCCTTCTTGCTGGTCGAGAGGGACGCGACACCTACCGTCTGCTGATGATGTCAAAAGTACAGCTTAGAAGGTGTACTATTACGGATTGGAAGCATTCACGACTACTAGTTTTTGTAAAAAGTGTGTTCGAGTTACATGTTTCACGAACCTCCGGAAAATCCCTCTGCTTCCAGATATGTTCACATCACGACCCTAATATACTTCAGTGACACACTAACAGCCACATATTTCCTCGTGTGAAAAATCAAAGTAGGCGTTCGTTTTATTACGAGGCCTTAAGAAGGTGTTCTGAGAGTGAAGATATTTCATCTTTGAAGAACATATATACGGTTTTAATTCTTAATATACCTGATGAATGTGCATTCTTACCGTGTTTTAAACATGTTTACTTACCATACAAAGAGAACATCACTAGTTGTTGTGTCTACTGATGGTGTCAAAAGCACTGCTTAGAAGGTGTACTATTACGCACTGGAAGCATTCGCAACTAGTAGTTGTGGAAAAATTGGGTAAGTTACTTGTTCTACGAACCTCCGGGAAATCCCTCAGCTTCTAGATATGTTCACATCACCTCCCTAACGTATTTCAGTGACACGCTAACAGCCATACTTTTCCTTGTGTGAGAAATCAAAGTAGACGTTCGTTTTACTACAAGACCTTAAGAAACAGTTCTGAGAGTGAAGATAGTTCGTCTTTGAGGAACATAAACACATGGTTTTAATTCTCAATATACCTGATGAATGTGCATTCCTACCATGTTTTCAGATGTGTTTACTTACCAGATAAAGAGAACTTCACTAGTTGTTGTGTCTACTGGTGGTGTCAAAAAAACAGCATAGAATTTTTATTAGTATGCAGTGGAATCATTTGTGACTAGTAGTTGTGGTAAAAAGTGTGTTCAAGTTACATGTTTTACGAACCTCCGGGAAATCACTCAGCTTCCAGATAGGTTCACCTCATGTCCCTAACATACTTCAGTGACACACTGACAGCCATACTTTTCCTTGTGTGAGAAAAATCAAAGTAGACGTTCGTTTTACTACGAGGCCTTAAGAAGCAGTTCTGAGAGTGAAGATCGTTCTTCTTTGAATAAGGTACACACTTGGTTTTAATTCTCAATATACCTGATGAATGTGCATTCCTACCGTGTTTTCAGACCTGTTTACTTACCAGATAAAGAGAACATCACTAGTTGTTGTGTCTACTGATGGTGTCAAAAGCTCAGCTTAGAAGGTGTACTAGTACTCATTGGAAGTATTCGCGACTAGTATTTGTGGTAAAAAGTGTGTTCAAGTTACATGTTTTATGAACCTCCGTGAAATCCCTCAGCTTCCAGATATGTTCACATCACATCCCTAACATGTTTCAGAGACACCGTAACAGCCAAACTTTTCGTTGTGTGAGGAATCAAAGTAGACTTTCGTTTTACTACAAGGCCTTAAGAAGCATTTCTGAGAGTGAAGAGAGTTCATCTTTGAAGAAGGTACACACTTGGTTTTAATTCTCAATATACCTGATGAATATGCATTCCTACCGCGTTTTCAGACATGTTTTCTTACCAGGTAAAGAGAATTTCACTAGTTGTTGTGTCTACTGGTGGTGTCAAAGAACAGCTTAGAATTTGTATTAGTACGCAGTGGAAGCCTTCGGGACTAGTAGTTGTGGTAAATATGTGTTCAAGTTACATGTTTTACGAACATCCGGGAAATCCCACAGCTTCCAGATATGTTCACAAAACGACCCTAACATACTTCAGTGACACACTAACAGCCATACTTTTCCTCGTGTGAGAAATCAAAGTAGACGTTCGTTTTACTATGAGGCCTTAAGAAGCAGTTCTGAGAGTGAAGATAGTTCGTCTTTGAAGGAGGTACACACGGTTTTAATTCTCAATATACCTGATGAATGTGCATTCTTACAGTGTTTTCAACCTGTTTACATACCATATAAAGAGAACATCACTAGTTGTTGTGTCTATTGATGGTGTCAAAAGCACAGCTCAGAAGTTGTACTATTACGCATTGGAAGCATTAGTGACTAGTAGTTGTGGAAAAAGTGTGTTCAAGTTACTTGTTCTATGAACCTCGGGGAAATCCCTCAGCTTCCAGATATGTTCACATCACGTCCCTAACACATTTCAGAGACACTCTAACACCCATACTTTTCCTTGTGTGAGAAATCAAAGTAGACGTTCGTTTTACTACGAGGCCTTAAGAAGCAATTCTGAGGGTGAAGATAGTTCGTATTTGAATAAGGTATACACGGTTTTAATTCTCAATATACCTGATGAATGTTCATTCCTACCGTGTTTTCAGACATGTTTACTTACCTGATAAAGAGAACTTCACTTGTTGTTGGGTCTAGTTGTGGTGTCAAAAGAACAGTTTAGAATGTGTATTAGTATGCAATGGAAGCGAGGGGTGGGCCAAGATTGCGGCGACCTACACTGACGCATTTTGAACGCGGGGAAAAAAGAGCCATAAAAAACACAGCGTTTTTGGGCACTGTGCAAAAACCAGAGGGGCTAGACCCCACCCCCTCCCCGGACCACTCACAGCTCCCAAGGGACTGTTGGAAGTCCCAGGGCAAGGTTCTCCCCATCTATAACAGCCACTAAACCCGGGATTCAGGAACTCCCATGTGGAGAGGCACCTGGTAAGATCGATCCCAACTTACAGCAGGGAGAATCAGGGTCCACTTGGCCATAGATCGCTGGCCCATTGGGCTCCCCACACATCAGGATGAACTTATACCCACTTAGAAATCTTTGCGAGATAGTGGAAGGCTTAGCAAGGAACAAAGAGGGGGCTCAACATGTGGTCCGCTGCCGCTCGTGAAGTGGAGGGCAGGAGGTTCTGAGAGAGCGTGGAAAGCTGGGAACACAAAGGCGGGAGGGAGGGGCTGAATCCCGCACATTCACGGTAGCGCAGCTGGGGAGGGAGCACTTCTGGCAGGGCCAAATCCCTGCAAACCCACTGCAGGTCATCTGGGGAGAGAGACAGGCGTGGGCGGGGCCAGGGATCCGTGCACCCACGGCTGAGCTGCTGGGACGAGAGGTCCACTCAGGCAGCTGGAGGATCCGGGGCTTTGGGTACCCACGGGACCCGTGGTGGCGCAGACAGGAAGGGAATCAGGCACAGAGTCCAGCCCTGTGGCGAGAAGCCTAGAGAGAAACCAGAAATTGGGTCCATAGCTGTATCCTGGAAAATCCAGACATATTAGGTGTGAAGCCAGACCCTGTCAGCCTCCGTGACTACAAACAAAGCCCACAGAATCTGTGCCTGGGCAAACAGGCCCATACTATCAGAACCATTACAGGCTGATAACTCAGAGTGCAACATAGGGAAGTCTGAATTGGGAGCAGTGAAACAATCCTGGTCCATTACTCACAACCTGGGAATAGGCTGCACCAGCTCACAGTGCCTCAGGCGATTAAAACCACAGTGACCTTGAAATCCCCCTGTAAGCAACGACAGATAGCCAAGTAACTCGTCCCCTGCACCAAATCATCCACTGTGGTTCCAAGCACAGAAAACAGACAGCTAAATGCATCCAATGGCGAAAGGTCAAAAAAATGCAAATCAAGGAATAATGACTCCAACAAAGCAGAATCATCCGAGCTCATCCAATTCGGATGACCACACACCAACAGAAACACATGAAAACATTGACAATTCTGCAATATGCAAAGTGATAGAGTCCCTGCAAGAAGAACTTAAGTCTATGAAGGAATTCAAAGAAGCCACAATTCTACAAATCAAAACAAGGAACAACACCATTAAAGAGCTCCAAGCCAAGGTGACAGAGCTTGAACAGGAAAAGGAAAAAGCCATGAAAGATTTTCATACAAAAACAAGCAAGCTGGACAAGGAAATGTACAAAATGAAGAAAACAATACAAGACATGAAAATAGAAATAGAAACAATAAAGAAAACACAGTCAGAGTTAAAAGAGGAAGTGGAGAACCAAGGGAAGAGAACAGGAACTACGGATGTGAGTATCAACAATAGGATGCAAGAGATGGAAGACAGGATCTCAGGCATGGAAGATTCAGTGGAAGAAATCAGTACAACATCCAAAGAAAATGAGAAGGCTAAAAAATCTCTCACCCACAACATCCAAGAAACCAGGGACTCAATGAAAAGACGGAACCTAAGAATTATAGGTATAGAGGAAAGAGAGGACTCCCGACTCCAAGGTCCAGGAAATATCTTCAACAAAATCATAGAGGAAAACTTCCCAAACCTGAAAAAAGCGATGCCAATAAAAATCCAAGAGGCTTACAGACACCAAACAGATTAGACCAGAAAAGAAACTCCTCTCGCCACATAATAATTTAAACCCCAAATGTACAGAACAAAGAAAGAATATTAAAAGCTGTAAGAGAAAAAGGTCATATCACATACAATGGCAGACCCATCAGAATTGCACCTGACTTCTCCCCAGAAACGTTAAAAGCTAGAAGGGCCTGGTCAGATATACTACAAGTCCTGAGAGATCATAGGTGCCCAGCTAGACTACTTTACCCAGCAAAACTCTCTATCAACATAGATGGAGAAAACAAGATATTCCATGACAAAAACAAATTTAAACAATATCTACCCACAAACCCAGCCCTACAGAAAATCCTAGAAGTAAAATCCCAACCCAGAGAAGAAAACTCCACCTAAGAAAACAAAGGGAATAGAAAACCCATCAGCAACTAAACCAAAAGGGGCATAGGACCACCACCCATACCATACTAATGGGAAATAACAACCCCAGGTCACTAATATCCATCAACATCAATGGACTCAACTCCCCAATAAAAAGACATAGGTTTACAGAGTGGATCCGCAAGCAAGACCCTTCCTTATGCTGTATACAAGAGACACATCTAACTATGAAAGATAGACACTGCCTCAGAGTAAAGGGCTGGGAAAAGGTTTTCAAGCAAATGGACCCAGGAAGCAAGCTGGAGTAGCCATACTAATATCAAACAAAACAGACTTCCAACTGAAGTTAATGAAGAAAGACAAAGAAGGGCACTATATACTCATTAAAGGGAATATTCATCAAGAGGAAATTTCAATACTGAACATCTATGCCCCAAATACAAAGGCACCTACTTTTGTAAAAGAAACACTTCTAAAACTTAAAGCGCACCTCAATCACAACACATTAGTAGTGGGAGACTTCAAAACCCCACTCACAACAAAGGACAGATCATCAAGACAGAGGACAAACAGAGAAATATTGAGTCTAACAGAGATCATGAAACAAATGGACCTAACAAATATCTACAGAACGTTTCACCCAAGCACAAAGGAATACACCTTTTTCTCAGCACCCCATGGAACCTTCTCCAAAATTGACCACATAATTGGTCACAAGGATAGTCTCAATAGATACAAGAAAATTGAAATAACACCTTGTATCTTATCAGACCACCACGGAATAAAGCTGGTCTTCAACAGCAAAAGAATCAACAGAAAGCCTACACACACATGGAAATTGAACAGCTCCTTACTGGATGACCACTGGGTCAGGGAAGAAATAAAGAAGGAAATCAAAGACTTCTTAAAATCCAACGACAATGAAGACACAACATACCCAAACCTATGGGATACATTGAAAGCTGTGCTACGAGGAAAGTTCATAGCACTAAGTGCTTTCAAAAAGAAAATTGTGACAGCTCATATTAGTGAACTAACAGCTAAGCTGGGTGAATTGGAAAAAAAAGAAACAAACACTCCCAAGAAGAGCAGAAGACAGGAAATCATCAAGCTTAGAGCTGAAATTAACAACTTAGAATCAAAAAGAACTATACAAAGAATCAATGAAACCAAGAGTTGGTTCTTTGAGAAAATCAATAAAATAGACAGACCCCTAGCCAAATTAACTAAAAGGCAAAGGGAAAGAACACAAATCAACAAAATCAGAAATGAAAAGGGAGAAATAACAACAGACATTGAGGAGATCCAGAAAATATTCGGGCATTACTTTAAAAATCTATATTCCACTAAATTTGAAAACCTAAGCAAAATGGACAATTTCCTCGATAAATTCCACCTACCAAAACTAAATCAAAATCAGATTAACAGCTTAAACTGCCCAATAACACCTAAGGAAATAGAAACAGTCATTAATAATCTCCCAACCAAAAAAAGCCCAGGGCCAGATGGCTTTAGCACGGAATTCTCCTGGATCTTCAAAGAGGAACTAACACCATCACTTTTCAAACTCTTCCACCACATAGAAACAGAAAGATCACTGCCAAACTCATTCCATGAGGCCACTGTCATTCTGATTCCTAAACCACACAAAGACCCAACAAAGAAAGAGAACTTCAGACCACTCTCCCTCATGAACATAGATGCAAAAATACTTAATAAAATACTAGCAAACCGAATTCAAGAACACATCAAAAGTATCATACACCATGATCAAGTAGGCTTCATCCCTGGAATGCAGGGATGGTTCAATATACGAAAGTCTATCAATGTAATTCACCACATAAACAAGTTGAAAGAAAAAAAAAATAATAATCTCGCTAGATGCAGAAAAAGCATTTGACAAAATCCAACACCCCTTCATGCTAAAAGTTCAGGAGAGAACGGGCATACAAGGACCATACCTAGAAATAATAAAGGCAATATACAGCAAGCCAGTAGCCAACATCAAATTAAATGGAGAGAAGCTTGAAGCATTTCCTCTAAACTCAGGGACAAGACAAGGATGTCCACTTTCACCATATCTCTTCAATATAGTACTTGAAGTCCTTGCTAGAGCAATAAGACATCTAAAGGAGATCAAAGGGATAAAAATTGGAAATGAAGAAGTCAAATTATCCCTATTCGCAGATGATATGTTAGTATACATAAGCAACCACAAAAATTCCACCAAAGAACTCTTACAGCTGATAAACAACTTCAGCAAGGTGGCTGGATACAAAATTAACTCAAAAAAATCAGAAGCCCTTCTTTATACAACAAACAAATATACCGAGAAAGAAATAAGGGAAACAACCCCCTTCAAAATAGCCACAAACAACATAAAATACCTGGGGGTAACTCTAACCAAGCATGTAAAGGACCTATATAACAAGAACTTCAAGCCCTGAAGAAAGAAATGAAAGAGGCCTTTAGAAGATTGAAAGATCTCCCATGCTCATGGATAGGTAAAATCAACATAATAAAAATGGCTATCCTACCAAAAGCAATATATAGATTTAATGCAATTCCTATCAAAATACAAACACAATTCTTTATAGACCCGGAAAAAGCTATTCTCAACTTCATATGGAACAACAAAAAGCCCAGAATAGCTAAATCAATGCTTTCCAATGAAAAAACATCTGGAGGTATCACCATCCCAGATTTCAAGCTGTACTACAGAGCAACAGTAATAAAAACAGCATGGTACTGGTATAGAAACAGACCAGTGGATCAATGGAATCGAATTGAAGATGCAAACATGGATCCACACACCTATGGCCATCTAATCTTTGACAAAGAAGCCAAAAACACACAATGGAAGAAGGATAGCATCTTCAACAAATGGTGCTGGTCCAACTGGATGTCCACTTGCAAAAGAATGAAATTAGACCCATACCTATCACCTTGTACAAAACTTAATTCCAAGTGGATCAAAGACCTTAACATAAGGCCAGTCACACTAAAGATACTAGAAGAAAAATTAGGAGAAACCCTCGAACTCATTGGCACAGGTGACAACTTCCTGAACAGAACACCAACAGCTCAGGATCTGAGATCAACAATCAATAAATGGGACCTCATGAAACTGAAAAGCTTCTGTAAAGCAAAGGACACTGTCATTCGAACAAAATGGCAACCAACAGACTGGGAGAAAATCTTCCCCAACCCCACATCTGATAGAAGGCTATTATCTAAAATCTACAAAGAACTCAGGAAACTAAATGCCAAGTAACCAATTAATCCAATCAAAAAATGGGAGATGGAGCTAAATAGAGAATTCACAAAGGAGGAATCCCTAAGGGCTGAGAGACACCTGAAGAAATGTTCAACATCCTTAATCATCAATGAAATGCAACTCAGGACGACCCTGAGATTCTACCTAACACCTGTTAGAATGGCTAAGATAAAGAGTTCAAATGGCTAAGATAGAGAGCGCATGCTGGCGAGGGTGTGGAGAAAGGGGAACCCTACTCCATTGCTGGTGGAAGTGCAGGCTTGTGCAACCACTATGGAGGTCTATCTGGCGATATCTTAGAAATCTAGGAATAACCTTGCCTCAGGACCCAGCCATACCACTTCTGGGTATACACCCAAAGGACCTCTCACGGAGACATAGGGAAGTCTCCTCATCTATGTTCATAGCAGCCTTATTTGTAATAGCTAGAAATTGGAAACAACCCAGATGTCCCTCAACTGAAGAATGGATTAAAAAAGTGTGGTACATCTATACAATGGAATATTACTCAGCTGTCAGAAACAATGAAATCATGCAATTTGCAACCAAATGGATGGATCTAGAAGAGCTCATCCTGAGTGAGCTAACCCAGTCTCAGAAGGATGCACATGGCATCTATTCACTTATAGTAGGATTTTAACTATATCGTACAGGATTTCTGTACGACAACCAACACATCAAAACTAACAAGGACATAATTTTTTTTATCTTTTTCTTTTTCCTTCTTTTTTTCTTTTTTCTTTTTCCTTTTCCTTTCTCTTTTTCCTCTCTTTTTTTTGTTGATATTCTTTGTTTTTGTGGGTTTTTGTGTTTGCTGGTCTTTTTTTTACTATTCCCCCAGTAGCAATGAGACACCATTCACTGGCAGTACTGCCTCGTAGGCCCCCGGTGAATGAAGAGGCTCTTGGCCCTCATATGACTCCTGATCTGTGGTGAGAGACTGTTAGGCAGGGACACTCCACCCCAGAGGAACAAGACGGAAGGTTCAGGGGTTAGAGCATGGGAGGGTAGGGCTGGGAAGCGGGAAAAGACGACAATATGATAAGGATGTAACCTGAAGCAACAAACAAATAAATTTATTAACTAAAAAAAAAAAAAAGTCAGGGGGCAGGGCTGAAACACTGTGAATGGAATAGAGGATACAGCCATTCGGCCTGGTTTTGCAGACCTCCAGGTGTAGAGAAGACGTGGAGCTAAGGTAAAATACAAGAGAATTGTGGTATTGGCCCATGCCTTTGACTTCAGCGGAGACGGGGGGGGGAGCACCGTAGAGTTGGTGGTCTTATGTATTCTGGAGTCATACGGAGCAGGGTGGTGAGGGTGCATACTCTTGGTCCTACCATTCAAGAAGAGTACACCCTTGGTCCCAGCTCCCAGCACACTGGAGACAGAAACGGGCAGATCCCGGAACTCAGGGTCAGCCTGATGCAGGGCAAACTCTAAATAGAGAAAGACTTCGATCCAGGAGTGGTGGAACACATCTTTGATCCCTTCAGATGGGAAACACAGGTCCCTGATCCCAATAATTAGAGTTCAGAGACACACACATGGGATTTGGAGGGACCTAGGTTTGGAGGCTACTTACAAAAGACCTTCTCGATGCAGGCAGATTGTCCTTTGGGATCTCAAAATATATACACCAGAGCTGGTTTAGCTCCAAGGTGACAGAATTATTTCTTCTTTAATCCGGATTGAAAGATAACGCTTTGTATGTTGTCAGAAGGCCAAATTAGCTTCAGGAGAAGTACTAACTAGCCCTCCCATCCCCCCCCAAAAAAGAGGGCAATTGTCCTAGGGTTGGGATTGGGGCAGGGCTCTGTTCTTATCGTTCCAGGAGAATCGAAGCGTCCATTAGGGGAGCCCAGGGACGGCTGGACAGCGGAATCCTCAGCAGAGAGCAGAATCAGGCACCAAGGAGGACAAGTGACCCATTTGATTCTGCCTGGCAGACTTCCTCAATAGCTGTCTCCCTTTTGGGGCCTGCAACCACCACAGCAATCCAATATCACTGGGACCGCTCAGCTCTACACAATGCCCCGGCAGGAACCTCAGTGAAACCTGCAAGATCAGCTTCTGCCTATAAACACCTTAGGTCATCTAAACAGCTGAGAACAGAAGGACTGA
The DNA here is from genome assembly GCA_907164525.1 of Lophiomys imhausi. Classification (NCBI taxonomy): domain Eukaryota; kingdom Metazoa; phylum Chordata; class Mammalia; order Rodentia; family Muridae; genus Lophiomys; species Lophiomys imhausi. The sequence continues at coordinate 5,766,839 of CAJQZJ010032158.1, forward strand.
ACATAAAAGGAGTGTACTAACATTTTTAATCATTTTTCCCATTTGGGTTCGGGCCCCAAACAGGTCTACTACAACCCAAATCAGCAGGAAGTCACTTTAAGAGAGCAATGTCCCATGCCCAGAGGTTGGGGAGGGTGTTTCTCCGCCCTTCTTTTTGGTTATTTGAAGGATAACTGAAAACTCTGTGATGTAGGGGAAGAGACTACAAGCTGATAAATGGTCCTGTCTTAATGGGTTTTGGAGGTTAGCCCCAGGGAATTCCTACTTTTCCTTTTCTGTATCCTTCTTCCTCTCCTATGTAGGAGTGCATGGGCTTGAGAAAAATGAGATATAGACATAGCACAGGAAGGTCCAAGAAGAAGGGACAGGTTATTGAATATGCCCTTATACCTTTGTATATTGATACAAAATTATAAGTTTATTTGTCTAAAGTGGTATTGACCATTGTTTATTGTGCAAAAATAAGATTGTATTGGATTACATCGGTATTGATCTTTGTATATTGATACAAAATCAAGATTATAGTTGGCCACAATGGTATTGACCCTTGCATATGGACGTAATATTAAGATTATATTGGGCTACATAGGCATTGATCTTGGTATATAGATACATAATTAAGAGTATATTTAACTACAATTGAATAGATCTTTGTATATTGATACAAATTTAAAGGTAACGCTTCCTAATGGTATCATACCTAGAGATACTTAAAAATAAAATGTGAAACTCTGACCTCTTGATACCAACCGTCTAAAACGGTCTAGGATATTTAAAACAAACTCCCAGTAATGCAAACCTGTCACTTTGTCAGCTACTATGACAGTCTATCACAGATAATCACTAAACTACCCAGTAATCAAGTTCCTAACAGACAAGCAACATTTGCTTATCTAAATACAAGAGATGGATAGGGCATCTTCAAAAACCCCTAGAGATCTGCAGAATATGGCATTCAAAGATGTTATCCTAAATCAAGATTTTTTTTGATATCGAGACATATCAGTGCCTGACAGCACCCCCTATTCTACTCCAAGTAGAAGATAAGCATCGAAGAACCTCCACTGTAAGATGGTTGAATTAGTGGCAAGTCTTTCTCTTGGCATGAAAAAAACCCTTGCACCAACTGCAGACAGACTGCTGTCCAAAAAAGGACAAAACATGGTAGCAGGGAATTCGACAGCCTAACTCTGCCAAGACAGGGTAGGTAAATCCTTCATAATCCCTGCTCTACAACAAATTTCTGTCAGAGAAACAGGACCCAAAGGCTGAAGATTGATGCTGGAATGTATGGAGAGAAAATGGGAACTGTCTAGGCAGTCATTGGTATGTTCTTTCTTAGTTTTGGAAGATGCAGGCCCTGCACTTCCTATATAAGCAAATATATTTATCCCTCTCAGGTCTCTGAGGTGGTTGAAGAATAGACAGCTAGAGTCTCACAGTTAAATTTTGAACTGTTTAGGAATCAAGAGGGTGTTATATATCTAAGAAGATACTTTTAAAAGTGTGCTGCAAGATAGTATGAATGTTGAGTCACATATAGACCTTTAAAATCATGGAGTTGGTTAGATAGTAGAATGTTAAAGTCCGGGGCCAAATAAGTATAAACTGGACATTGGGAAGGTATACTGGGACAATTTACTCTCATAAATGTGGCATATTTATATCTATTGTTTTGTATAATACTTACTGTTATAAGAGAAGGAACCATCTGTTGGACTGAAAGGAGAAACTTCTGGGGGGAAGAGGGTGGAAGGGCGGGTTAGGAAGGGGGAATAGGGAGGGGTTTGTTACTGAGATGTAACTTGAAGAAAAAAAAAAAAAGTATTTAAAAAAAAACAGTATGCAGTGGAAGCATTCGGGAATAATAGTTGTGGTAAAAAGTGTGTTCAAGTTACATGTTTTACGAACCTCCGGGAAATCACTCAGCTTCTAGAGATGTTCACATCACATCCTTAACATGTTTCAGTGAAAAGGTAACAGCCACACTTTTCCATGTGTGAGAAATCAAAGTAGACGTTCTTTTTACTACTAGGCCTTAAGAAGCAGTTCTGAGAGTGAAGATCGTTCGTCTTTGAAGAACATACACACATGGATTTAATTCTCAATATACCTGATGAATGTGCATTCCTACCGTGTTTTCAGACATGTTTACTTACCAGAAAAAGAGAACTTAACTAGTTGTTGTGTCTACTGGTGGTGTCAAAGAACCGCTTAGAATGGGTATTAGTACGCAGTGGAAGCATTCGCGACTAGTAGTTGTGGTAAAAAGTGTGTTCAAGTTACATGTTTTACGAACCTCCGGGAATCCCTCAGCTTCCACATATGTTCACATCACATCCCTAACATATTTCAGTGACACACTAACAGCCATACTTTTCCTTGTGTGAGAAATCAAAGTAGACGTTCGTTTCACTAAGAGGCCTTAACCAGTTCTGAGAGTGAAGATAGTTCATCTTTGAAGAAGTAACACACACTGTTTTTATTCTCAATATACCTGATGAATGTGCATTCCTACCGTGTTTTCAGACATGTTTACGTACCACATAAAGAGAACTTCACTAGTTGTTGTGACTACTGGTGGTGTCAAAAGAAGCATAGAATGTGTATTAGTACGCAGTGGAAGCATTTGCGACTAGTAGTTGTGGTAAAAAGTGTGTTCAAGTTACATGTTTTACGAACCTCGGGGAATCACTCTGCTTCCAGATATGCTGACATCACATCCTTAACATATTTCAGTGACAAGCTAACAGCCACTCTTTTCCATGTGTGAGAAATCAAAGTAGATGTTCCTTTTACTACTAGGCCTTAAGAAGCAGTTCTGAGAGTGAAGATAGTTCGTCTTTGAAGAACATACACACATGGTTTTAATTCTCAATATACCTGATGAATGTGCATTCCTACTGTGTTTTCAGACATGTTTATTTACCAGAAAAAGAGAACTTCACTAGTTGTTGTCTCCACTGGTGGTGTCAAAGAACCGCTTAAAATGGATATTAGTACGCAAGGGAAGCATTCGGGACTAGTAGTTGTGGGAAAAAGTGTGTTTAAGTTACATGTCTTACGAACCTTCGGGAAATCCCTCAGCTTCAAGATATATTCACATCACGTCCCTAACATACTTCAGTGACACACTGACAGCCATACTTTTCCGTGTCTGAGTAATCGAAGTAGACGATTGTTTTACTACGAGGCATTAAGAAGCAGTTCTGAGAGTGAAGATAGTTCGTCTTTCAAGAAGGTACACAAATGGTTTTAATTCTCAGTATACCTGATGAATGTGCATTCCTACCATGATTTCAGACATGTTTACTTACCAGATAAAAGGAACTTCACCAGTTGTTGTGTCTACTGGTGGTGTCAAAAGAACAGCTTAGAATGTGTACTAGTATGCAGTGGAAGCATTCGCAACTAGAAGTTGTGGTAAAAAGTGTTTTGAAGTTACATGTTTTACGAACCTCCGGGAATCCTTCAGCTTCCACATATGTTCACATCACGTCCCTAACATATTTCAGTGACACACTAACAGCCATAATTTTCCTAGTGTGAGAAATCAAAGTGGATGTTCGTTTTACTACGAGGCCTTAAGAACCAGTTCTGAGAGTGAAGATAGTTCGTCATTGAAGAAGGTACACACATGGTTTTAATTCTCAATATACCTGATGAATGTGCATTCCTACCGTGTTTTCAGACATGTTTATGTACCAGATAAAGAGAACTTCACTAGTTGTTGTGTCTACTGGCGGTGTCAAAAAAAAAAGCACAGAATGTGTATTAGTGTGCAGTGGAAACATTCGCGACTAGTAGTTTTGGTAAAAACTGTGTTTAAGTTACATGTTTTACGAACCTCCGGGAAATCACTCAGCTTACAGATATGTTCAAATCACATCCCTAACATATTTCAGAGACGCCGTAACAGCCATACTTTTCCTTGTGTGAGAAATTAAAGTAGACGTTCCTTTTACTACGAGGCCTTAAGAAGCAGTTCTGAGAGTGAAGATAGTTCATCTTTGAAGAAGGTACACACTTGGTTTTAATTCTCAATATAGCTGATGAATATGCATTCCTACCGTGTTTTCAGACATGTTTACATACCAGATAAAGAGAACTACACTAGTTGTTGTGTCTACAAGTGGTGTCAAAAAAAAAAGCATAGAATTTCTATTAGTACGCAGTGGAAGCATAAACGACTAGTAGTTGTGGAAAAAAGTGTGTTCAAGTTACATGTTTTACGAACTTCCGGGAAATACCGCAGCTTCCAGATGTGTTCACATCACGTCCCTAACATACTTCAGTGATAAACTGACAGCCATACTTTTCCTTGTGTGAGAAATCAAATTACACGTTCGTTTTACTACAGACCTTAAGAAGCAGTTCTGAGAGTGAAGATAGTTCCTTATTGAAGAATGTGCACACGTGGTTTTAACTCTCAATATACCTGATGAATGTGCATTCTTACCATGTTTTCTGACATGTTTGCTTACCAGATAAAGAGAATATCACTAGTTGTTGTGTCCACTGATGGTGTCAAAAGCACAGATTAGAAGGTGTACTAGTACGCATTGGAAGCATTCGCGACTAGTACTTTTGGTAAAAAGTGTGTTCACGTTACATGTTTTACGAACCTCCTGGAAATCCCTCAGCTTCCAGATATGTTCACTTCACGTCCCTAATATATTTCAGAGACACTGTAACAGCCATACTTTTCCTTGTGTGAGAAATCAAAGTAGAATTTCGTTCTACTACGAGGCCTTAAGAAGCAGTTCTGAGAGTGAAGATAGTTCATCTTTGAAGAAGGTACACACTTGGTTTTAATTCTCAATATACCGGATGAATATGCATTCCTACCGTGTTTTCAGACATGTTTACTTACCAGATAAAGAGAACTTCACTAGTTGTAGTGTCTACTGGAGTTTTCAAAAGAACAGCTTACAATGTGTATTAGTAAGCAGTGGAAGCATTCGGGACCAGTACTTGTGGTAAAAAGTGTGTATAAGGTACATGTTTTATGAACCTCCGATAATCCCACAGCTTCCAGATATGTTCACATCATGTCCATAACATATTTCCGTGACACACTAACAGAATTACTTTTCCTTTTGTAAGAAATCAAAGTAGACGTTCGTTTTACTATGAGGCCTTAAGAAGCAGTCTGAGAGTGAAGATAGTTCGTCTCTGAAGAACATACACACATGGTTTTAATTCTCAATACACCTGATGAATGTGCATTCCTACCATGTTTTCAGGCATGTTTACTTACCACCTAAAGAGAACTTTACTAGTTGTTGTGTCTACTGGTGGTGTCAAAGAACCGCTTGAATATGTATTAGTACGAAGTGGAAGCGTTCGCGACTAGTATTTGTGGTAAATATGTGTTCATGTTACATGTTTTACGAACTTCCAGATAATCCCTAGGCTTACAGATACGTTCACATCACGATCCTAACATACTTCAGTGACACACTAACAGCCGTACTTTTCCTCGTTTAAGAAATCAAAGTAGACTTTCGTTTTACTTCGAGGCCTTAATAAGCATTTCTGAGAGTGAAGATAGTTCATCTTTGAACAAGGTACACACTTGGTTTTAATTCTCAATATACCTGAAGAATGTGCATTCTTACCGTGTTTTCAACATGTTTAATTTCCAGATAAAGAGAACATCACTAGTAGTTGTGTTTAGTGATGGTGTCAAAAGCACAGCTTAGAAGGTGTACGATTACGCATTGGAGGCATTCGCGTCTAGTAGTTGTGGAAAAAGTGTGTTCAAGTTACTTGTTCTACGAACCTCTGGGAAATCCCTCAGCTTCCAGATATGTTCACATTACGTCCCTAACATATTTCAGAGACACTCTAACAGCCGTACTTTTACTGTGAGAGAAATCAAAGTAGACGTTCGTTTTACTACGAGGCCTTAAGAAGCAGTTTTGAGAGTGAAGATAGTTTGTCTTTGAAGAAGGTACACACAGTTTTAATTCTCAATATACCTGATGAATGTGCATTACTATCGTGTTTTCAGACATGTTTACTTCCCAGATAAAGAGAACTTCACTAGTTGTTTTGTTTACTACGGTTGACAAAAGAACAGCTTATATTGTGTATTAGTATGCACTGGAAGCATTTGCAACTAGTACTTGTGGTAAAAAGTGTGTTCAAGTTAAATATTTTCGACCTTCTGGGAAATCCCTCACCTTCCAGATATGCTCACATCACATCCCTAACATACTTCAGTGACACACTAACAGCCATACTTTTCCATGTGTGAGAAATCAAAGTAGACGTTCGTATTACTACGAGGCCTTAAGAAACCGTTCTGAGAGTGAAGATAGTTCGTCTTTGAAGAATTTTCACACATGATTTTAAATCTCAATATACCTGATGAGTGTGCATTCCTACCTTGTTTTCAGGCATGTTTACTTACAAGACAAAGAGAACGTCACTAGTTGTTGTGTTTACTGCGGGTGTCAAAAAAACAGCTTAGAATGTGTATTAGCAAGCAATGGAAGCATTCGCGATTAGTAGTTGTGGTAAAAAGTGTGTTCAAGTTACATGTTTTACGAACCTCCAGGAAATCCCTCACTTTACAGATACATTCACATCATGTCCCTAACATACTTCAGTAACACACTAACTGCCATACTTTTCCTTGTGTGAGAAATCAAAGTGGAGGTTCGTTTTACTACAAGGCCTGAAGAAACAGTTCTGAGAGTGAAGATAGTTCGTCTTTGAAGAACTTACACACATGGTTTGAATTCACAATATACCTGATGAATGTGCATTCCTACCGTGTTTTCAGGCATGTTTGCCTACATGACAAAGAGACCGTCACTATTTGTTGTGGCTATTGCTGGTGTCAACAGAACAGCTTAGAATGTGTATTAGTGCGCAGTGGAAGCATTTGCGACTATTACTTGTGGTAAAAAGTGTGTTCAAGTTACATGTTTTACGAAAGTCCGGGAAATTCCTCACTGTCCAGATATGTTCACATCACGTCCCTAACATACTTCCGTGACACACTAACAGCCATACTTTTTCTTGGGTGAGAAATCAAAGTAGACGTTCATTTTACTACGAGGCCTTAAGAAACCGTTCTGAGAGTGATGATCGTTCGTTTTTAAGAACTTTCACACATGGTTTTAACCCTTAATATACCTGATGAATGTGCATTCCTACCTTGTTTTCAGGCATGTTTACTTACAAGACAAAGAGAACGTCACTAGTTGTTGTGTCTACTGGTGGTGTCAAAAGAACACCTTAGAATGTGTATTAGTGCGCAGTGGAAACATTCGCGACTAGTATTTGTGGTAAAAGTGTGTTCAAGTTACATATTTTACGAACCTCCAGGAAATGCATCACATTACATATATATTCACATCGTGTCCTTAACATACTTCAGTGACACACTAAGAACCATAATTTTCCATGTGTAAGTAATCAAAGTAGATGTTCGTTTTATTACGAGGACTTAAGAAACAGTTCTGAGAGTGAATATAGTTCGTCTTTGAAGAAGGTACACACTTGGTTTTAATTCTCAATATACCTGATGATTGTGCATTCTTACCGGGTTTTAGGACATATTTACTTACCAGATAAAGAGAAATTCACTAGTTGTTGTGTTTACTGCGGGTGTTAAAACAACAGCTTAGAATGTGTATTCATACGCAATGGAAGCATTTGCGACTAGTAGTTGTCGTACAAATTGTGTTCAAGTTACATGTTTTATGAACCTCCAGGAAATAACTCACGTTACAGATATATTCATATCATGTCCCTTACCTACTTCAGTGACACACTAACAGCCATACTTTTCCTTGTGTGAGAAATCAAAGTAGAGGTTTGTTTTACTACGAGGCCTTAAGAAGTAGTTCTGAGAGTGAAGATAGTTCGTAATTGAAGAACTTACACACACGGTTTGAATTCACAATGTACCTGATGAATGTTCGTTCCTACAGTATTTGTAGGCATGTTTCCTTTAAATATAAAGAGAATTTCACTAGTTGTTGTGTCTACTGGTGAAGTCAAAAGAACAGCTTAGAATTTGTATTAGTGCGCAGTGGAAGCATTCGCGACTAGTAGTTGTGGTAAAAAGTGTGTTCAAGTTACATATCTTATGAACGTCCGGGAAATCCCTCACCTTCCAGATATGTTCACATCACGTCCCAAACATGTTTCAGTGACCGAATAACAGCCATACTTTTCCTTGTGTGAGAAATCAAAGTAGACATTCGTTTTACTAAGAGGCCTTAAGAACCAGTTCTGAGAGTGAAGATAGTTCATCTTAGAAGAAGGTACACACCCGGTTTTTATTCTCAATATACCTGATGAATGTGCATTCCTACCGTGTTTTCAGACATGTTTATGTACCACATAAAGAGAATTTCACTATTTGTTGTGTCTACTGGTGGTGTCAAAAGTACATAGAATGTGTATTAGTACGCAGTGGAAGCATTTGCCACTAGTAGTTGTGGTAAAAAGTGTGCTCACGTTATATGTTTTACGAACCTCCGGGAAATCACTCAGCTTCCAGATATGCTGACATCACATCCTTAACATATTTCAGTGACAAGCTAACAGCCAAACTTTTCCATGTGTGAGAAATCAAAGTAGATGTTCCTTTTTACTACTAGGCCTTAAGAAGCAGTTCTGAGAGTGAAGATAGTTCGTCTTTGAAGAACATACACACATGGTTTTAATTCTCAATATACCTGATGAATGTGCTTTCCTACCGTGTTTTCATACATGTTTCTTTACCAGAAAAAGAGAACTTCACTAGTTGTTGTCTCTACTGGTGGTGTCAAAGAACCGCTTAGAATGGGTATTAGTACGCATTGGAAGCATTTGGGACTAGTAGTTGTGGGAAAAAGTGTGTTTAAGTTACATGTTTTACGAACCTTCGGGAAATCCCTCAGCTTCAAGATATGTTCACCTCTCTTCCCTAACATACTTCAGTGACATACTGACAGCCATAATTTTCCGTGTGTGAGTAATCAAAGTAGACGATTGTTTTACTACGAGGCATTGAAAAGCAGTTCTGAGAGGGAAGATAGTTCGTCTTTCAAGAAGGTACACACATGGTTTTAATTCTCAGTATACCTGATGAATGTGCATTCCTACCGTGATTTCAGACATGTTTACTTACCAGATAAAAGGAACTTAAATAGTTGTTGTGTCTACTGGTGGTGTCAAAAGAACAGCTTAGAATGTGTACTAGTATGCAGTGGAAGCATTTGCGACTAGAAGTTGTGGTAAAAAGTGTGTTCAAGTTACATGTTTTACGAACCTCTGGGAATCCCTCAGCTTCCACATATGTTCACATCACGTCCCTAACATATTTCAGTGACACACTAACAGCCATAATTTTCCTAGTGTGAGAAGTCAAAGTAGATGTTCGTTTTACTACGAGGCCTTAAGAAGCAGTTCTGAGAGTGAAGATAGTTCGTCTTTGAAGAAGGTACACACAGTTTTAATTCTCAATCTACCTGATGAATGTGCATTACTACCGTGTTTTCAGACATGTTTACTTACCAGATAAAGAGAACTTCAGTAGTTGTTGTGTTTACTGCGGTTGTCAAAAGAACAGCTTATAATGTGTATTAGTATTCACTAGAAGCATTCGCAACTAGTACTTGTGGTAAAAAGTGTGTTCAAGTTAAATATTTTCGAACTTCTGGGAAATCCCTCACCTTCCAGATATATTCACATCATGTCCCTAACATATTTCAGTGACACACTAACAACCATACTTTTCCATGTGAGAGAAATCAAAGCAGACATTCGTTTTACTACGAGGCCTTAAGAAAGAGTTCTAAGAGTGAAGATAGTTGGTCTTTGAAGATGTTACACCCATGGTTTGAATTCATAATATACCTGATGAATATGCATTCCTACCGTGTTTTCAGACATGTTTAGTTACCAGATAATGAGAACATCATTAGTTGTTGTGTCTACTGGTGGTGTCAAAAGAACAACTTAGAATGTGTGTTAGTACTCAGTGGGAACTTGCGTTACTAGTAGTTGTTGTAAAAAGTAACTCAAGTTAAATGTTTTACAAAACTCCGGGAAATCCCTCACATTCCAGATATGTTCACATCACGTCCCTAATGTACTTCAGTGACACACTAACAGCCATAGTTTTACTTGTGTGAGAAATCAAAGTAGACGTTTGTTTTAATACGAGGCCTTAAGAAACAGTTCTGAGAGTGAAGATAGTTAGTCTTTGAAGAATTTTCACACATGGTTTTAAATCTCAATATACCTGATGAGTGTGCATTCCTACCTTGTTTTCAGGCATGTTTACTTACAAGACAAAGAGAACATCACTAGTTGTTGTGTTTACTGCGGGTGTCAAAAAAACAGCTCAGAATGTGTATTAGCATGCAATGGAAGCATTCACGATTAGTAGTTGTGGTAAAAAGTGTGTTCAAGTTACATGTTTTACGAACCTCCAGGATATCCCTGACTTTATAGATATATTCACATCACAACCCTAACATACTTCAGTGACACACTAACTGCCATACTTTTCCTTGTGTGAGAAATCAAAGTAGAGGTTCATTTTACTACAAGGCCTGAAGAAACAGCTCTGAGAGTGAAGATAGTTCGTCTTTGAAGAACATACACACATGATTTTAATTCTCAATATACCTGACGAATGTGTATTCCTACCTTGTTTTCAGGCATGTTTACTTACCAGATAAAGAGAACGTCACTAGTTGTTGTGTTTACTGTGGGTGTCAAATGAACAGCTTAGAATGTGTATTTGTACGCACTGGAATCATTCGGGACTAGTAGTTGTGCATTAAAGTTACATGTTTTACGAACCTCCGGGAAATCCCTCACTGTACAAATATATTCAAATCATTTCCCTAACATCCTTCAGTGACAAACTAACAGCCATAATTTTCCTTGTGTGAGAAATCAAAGTAGACGTTCCTTTTTACTACGAGGCCTTAAGAAACAGTTTTGAGAGTGAAGATAGTTCGTTTTGAAGAACTTACACACATGATTTTAAATCTCAATATACCTGACGAATGTGCATTCCTACCTTGTTTTCAGGCATGTTTACTTACAGATAAGAGAACTTCACTAGTTGTTGTGTTTACTGCGGGTGTTAAAACAACAGCATAGAATGTGTATTAGTATGCAATGGTAGCATTCGCGACTAGTAGTTGTGGTAAAAAAATGTTTTCAAGTTATATGTTTTACGAACCTACAGGAAATCCATCACTTTACAAATATATTCACATCATGTACTTTACATATTTCAGTGACACAATAACAGCCATACTTTTCCTTGTGTGAGAAATCAAAGCAGACGTTCGTTTTACTGAGGCCTTAAAAAACAGTTCTGAGAGTGAAGATAGTTCGTCTTTGAAGAACGTACACACATGGTTTTAATTCTCAATATACCTAATGAATGTGCATTACTAATGTGTTTTCAGGCATGTTTACTCACCAGATAAGAGAACTTCACTAGTTGTTTTGTTTACTGCGGTTGTTAAAACAACAGCATAGAATGTGTACTAGTACGCAATGGAAGCATTCACGACTAGTAGTTGTGGTAAATAGTGTGTTTAAGTTACACGTTTTATGAACGTCCAGGAAATCCCTCACTTACAGATATATTCACATCATGTCCCTAACATACTTCAGTGACACACTACCAGCCATATTTATCCTTGTGTGAGAAATCAAAGTAGATGTTCGTTTTACTACGAGGACTTAAGAAACAGTTCTGAGAGTAAAGATAGTTTGTCTTTGAAGAACTTACACACATGGTTTGAATTCACAATATACCTGATGAATGTGCATTCCTACCGTGTTTTCAGGCATGTTTGCCTACATGACAAAGAGAACGTCACTAGTTGTTGTATCTACTGGTGGTGTCAACAGAACAGCTTAGAATGTGTACTAGTGCGCAGTGGAAGCATTCGCGACTAGTACTTGTGGTAAATGTGTGTTCAAGTTACATGTTTTACGAAAACCCATGAAATACCTCAACGTCCAGATATGTTCACATCACGTCCCTAACATACTTCCGTGACACACTAACAGCCATACTTTTTCTTGTGTGAGAAATCAAAGTAGACGTTCGTTTTACTACGGGCCTTAAGAAACAGTTCTGAGAGTGATGATAGTTCGTTTTGAAGAACTTTCACACATGGTTTTAAATCTCAATATAACCAATGAATGTGCATTCCTACCTTGTTTTCAGGCATGTTTACTTACAAGACAAAGAGAACGTCACTAGTTGTTGTGTCTACTGGTGGTGTCAAAAGAACAACTTAGAATGTGTATGAGTGCGCAGTGGAAACATTCGTGACTTGTATTTGTGTTAAAAAGTGTGTTCAAGTTATATATTTTACGAACCTCCAGGAAATGCATCACTTTACATATATATTCACATCTTGTCCTTAACATACTTCAGTGACACACTAAGAACCATAATTTTGCTTTTGTAAAAAAATCAAAGTAGACGTTCGTTTTACTACAAGGACTTAAGAAACAGTTCTGAGAGTGAACATAGTTTGTCTTTGAAGAAGGTACACACTTGGTTTTAATTCTCAATATACCTGATGATTGTGCATTCTTACCGGGTTTTCACACATATTTCCTTACCAGATAAAGAGAAATTCACTAGTTGTTGTGTTTACTGTGGGTGTTAAAACAACAGCTTGGAATGTGTATTCGTACGCAATGGAAGCATTCGCGACTAGTAGTTGTGGTAAAAAGTGTGTTCAAGTTACATATTTTATGAACGTCCGGGAAATCCCTCACCTTCCAGATATGTTCACATCACGTCCCAAACATATTTCAGTGACCCACTAACAGCCATACTTTTCCTTGTGTGAGAAATCAAATAGACGTTTGTTTTACTAAGAGGCCTTAAGAAGCAGTTCTGAGAGTGAAGATAGTTTGTCTTTGAAGAACTTACACACATGGTTTGAATTCACAATATACCTGATGAATGTTTATTCCTACAGTGTTTCCAGGTGTGATTACTTACTAGATAAAGAGAACTTCACTAGTGTTGTGTCTTCTGCTGGTGTCAAAAGAACAGCTTAGAATGTGTATTAGTGCGAAGTAGAAATATTCGCGACTAGTAGTTGTTGTAAAAAGTGTGTTCAAGTTACATGTTTTACGAACCTCCTGGAAATGCATCACTTTACAGATATATTCACATCATGTCCCTAGTATACTTCAGTGACACACTAACAGCCATACTTTTCCTTGTGTGAGAAATCAAATTAGACGTTCGTTTTACTACGAGGCTTTAGAAACAATTCAGAGAGTGAAAATAGTTCGTCTATGATGAATTTTCACACATGGTTTTAAATCTCAATATACTTACTGAGTGTGCATTCCTACCTTATTTTCAGGGGTGTTTACTTACAAGACAAAGAGAAAGTCACTAGTTGTTGTGTTTACTGCGGGTGTCATAAAAACAGTTTAGAATGTGAATTAGCACGCGATGGAAGGATTCGCAATTAGTAGTTGTGGTAAAAAGTGTGTTCAAGTTACATTTTTTACGAACCTCCAGGAAATCCCTCACTTTACAGATATATTCACATCATTTCCCTAACATTCTTCAGTGACACACTAACAGCCATACTTTTCCTTGTGTGAGAAATCAAAGTAGACTTTCGTTTTTCTACAAGGCCTGAAGAAACAGTTCTGAGAGTGAAGATAGTTCATCTTTGAAGTACTTACACACATGGTTTTAATTCACAATATACCTGATGAAAGTTCATTACTACCGTGTTTCCAGGCATGTTTACTTACCAGATAAAGAGAACATCATTAGTTGTTGTGTTTACTGCTGGTGTTCAAAGAATAGCTTAGAATGTGTATTAGTATGCACTGGAAGCATGCGCGACTAGTAGTTGTGTATACAAGTTACATGTTTTACGAACCTCCGAGAAATCCCTCACTTTACAAATATGCTCAAATCATTTCCCTAACATCCTTCCGTGACACACTAACAGCCATAATTTTCCTTGTGTGAGAAATCAAAGTAGACGTTCGTTTTACTATGAGGCCTTAAGAAACAGTTCTGAGAGTGAAGATAGTTCGTTTTGAAGAAATTGCACACATGGTTTTAAATCTCAACATACCTGATGAATGTGCATTCCTACCTTGTTTTCAGGCATGTTTACTTACAAGACAAAGAGAACGTCACTAGTTGTTGTGTCTACAGGTGGTGTCAAAATGACACATCAGAATATGTATTAGTGCACAGTGGAAACATTCGCGACTATCAGTTGTGGTAAAAAGTGTGTTCAAGTTATATGTTTTACGAACCTCCAGGAAATGCAACACTTTACAAATATATTCACATCATGTCCTTAATATACTTCAGAGACACAATCACAGCCATAGTTTTCCTTGTGTGAGAAATCAAAGTAGACGTTTGTTTTACTGAGGCCTTAAAAAACAGTTCTGAGAGTGAAGATAGTTCGTCTTTGAAGAACGTACACACATGGTTTTAATTCTCAATATAGCTGATGAATGTGCATTTCTACCGTGTTTTCGGGCATGTTTACTTACCAGAAAAAGAGAACTTAACTAGTTGTTGTGTTTACTGCGGGTGTAAAAACAACAGCTTAAAATGTGTATTAGTACGCCATGGAAGCTTTCGCGACTAGTAGTTGTGGTAAAAATTGTGTTCAAGTTACACGTTTTACGAACCTCCAGGAAATCCCTCACTTTACAGATATATTCACATCATGTCCCTAACATACTTCAGTGACACACTAACAGCCATACTTGTCCTTGTGTGAGAAATCAAAGTAGATGTTCGTTTTACTACGAGGCCTTAAGAAACACTTCTGAGAGTGAAGATAGTTCGTCTTTGAAGAACTTACACACATGGTTTGAATTCACAATATACCTGATGAATGTGCATTCTTACCGTGTTTTCAGGCATGTTTGCCTACAAGACAAAGAGAACGTCAGTAGTTGTTGTATCTACTGGTGGTGTCAAAAGAACACCTTACAATGTGTATTAGTGCGCAGTGGAAGCATTCGCGACTAGTACTTGTGGTAAAAAGTGTATTCAAGATACATGTTTTACGAAAGTCGGAGAAATCCCTCACTGTCCAAATATGTTCACATCACGTCCCTAACATATTTCCGTGACACACTAACAGCCATACTTTTCGCTGTGTGAGAAATCAAATTAGACGTTCGTTTTTCTACGAGACCTTAAGAAGCAGTTCTGAGAGTGAAGACAGTTCGTCTTTGATGAAGGTACACACATGGTTTTAATTTTCAATGTACCTGATTAATGTGCATTCCTACCATGTTTTCAGACACGTTTACTTACCAGATAAAGAGAACGTCACAATTTGTTGTGTCTACTGGTGGTGTCAAAAAAACAGCATAGAATGTGTATTAGTACGCATTGGAAGCATTCGCGACTAGTAGCTGTAGTAAAAAGTGTGTTCAAGTTACATGATTTACAAAACTCCGGAAAATCCATCAACTTCCAGATATGTTCATATCACATCCTTAACATATTTCAGTGACACCTTAACAGCCATACTTTCGTTTTGTGAGAAATCAAAGTAGATGTTCACTTTACTACGAGGCCTTAAGAAGCAGTTCTGAGAATGAAGATAGTTCGTCTTTGAAGAAGGTGCACACTTAGTTTTAATTCTCAATATACCTGATGAATGTGCATTCGTACCATGTTTTCAGACATGTTTACTTACCAGGTGAAGAGAATACCACTAGTTGTTGTGTCTACTGATGGTGTCAAAAGAACAGCTTAGAAGGTGTACTAGTATACAGTGAAAGCATTCGCGCCTAGTAGTTGTGGTAAAAAGTGTGTTCATCTTACATATTTTACGAACCTCCGGGAATCCCTCAGCTTCCAGATACTTTCACATCACATCCCTATAATATTTCCGTGACACCCTAACAGCCATACTTTTCCTTGTGTGAGAAATCAAATTAGACATTCGTTTTACTACGAGGCCTTAAGAAGCAATTATGAGAGTGAAGATAGTTCATCTTGAAGAGCATACACACATGGTTTTTAATTCTCAATATACCTGATGAATGTGCATTCCTACCGTGTTTTCAGATATGTTTACTTACCAGAAAAAAGGAACTTAAGTAGTTGTTGTGTACTGGTGTTGTCAAAGAACCGTTTAGAATGGGTATTAGTACGCAGTGGAAGCATTAGCGACTAGTAGTTGTGATAAAAATTTTGTTCAACGTACATGTTTTACGAACCTCCGGGAAATCCCTCAGCTTCCAGATATGTTCACATCACGACCTTAACATATTTCAGTGACAAACTAACAGCCATACCTTTCCTCGTGTTGGAATTCAAAGTAGACGTCCGTTTTACTACGAGGCCTTAAGAAGCAGTTCTGAGAGTGAAGATAGTTCTTCTTTGAAGAAGGTACACACATGGTGTTAATTCTCAACACACCTGATGAATGTGCATTCCTACCGTGTTTTGAGACATGTTTACTTACCTGAAAAGAGAAATTCACTAGTTGTTTTATTACTGGTTGTGTCAAAAGAACAGCTTAGAATATATGTTAGTACGCAGTGGATAGTTTCTCCACTAATACTTTTAAAAATGTGTTCAAGTTACATGTTTTACGAACCTCCGGGAAATCCCTCTGCTTCCAGATATGTTCACATAACATCCCTAACATACTTCAGTGACACATTAACAGCCATACTTTTCCTTGTGTGAGAAATCAAATAGACGTTTGTTTTACTACGAGGCCTTTAAGAGCAGTTCTGAGAGTGAAGATAGTTCATCTTTTAAGAAGGTACACACTTGGTTTTAATTCTCAATATACCTGATGAATGTGCATTCTTACCGTGTTTTCAGACATGTTTATTTACCAGATAAAGTGAACTTCACTAGTGGTTGTGTCTACTGCTGGTGTCAAAAAACAGCATAGAATGTGTATTAGTACGCATTGGAATCATTCGCGACTAGTAGTTGTTGTAAAAAGTGTGTTCAAGTGACATGTTTTACAAACCTCCGGGAAATCCCTCAGCTTCCAGATATGTTCAAATCATGCCCTAACATATTTCAGTGACACACTAAGAGCCATAATTTTTCTTGTGTGAAAAAATCAAAATAGACGTTCGTTTTACTACGAGGCCTTAAGAAGCAGTTCTGAGAGTAAACATAGTTCGTCTTTGAAGAACATACACCCATGGTTTTAAGTCTCAATATACCTGTTGAATGTGCATTCCTACCGTTTTTTCAGACATATTTACGTACCAGATAAAGAGAACGTCACTAGTTGTTACGTCTAGTGGTGGTGTCAAAAGAACAGTTTAGAATGTGTACGAGTATGCAGTGAAAGGTTTCGCGACTAGTGGTTGTGGGAAAAACGGTGTTTAAGTTACATGTTTAACGAACCTCCGGGAAATCCCTCAGCTTCCAGATATGTTCACATCACGTCCCTAACATATTTCAGTGACACACTAACAGCCATACTTTTCCTTGTGTGAGAAATCAAAGTAGACGTTCGTTTTACTACAATTACTTAAAAAGCAGTTCTGAGAGTGAAGAGAGTTCGTCTTTGAAGAAGGTACACACATGATTTTAATTCTCAGTATACCTGATGAATGCGCATTCCTACCGTGTTTTCAGACATGTTTACATACCAGATAAAGACAACTTCACTAGTTGTTGTGTCTACTGGTGGTGTCAAAAGAACAGCTTAGAATGTGTATTAGTACACAGTGGAAGCATTCGCGAATGGTAGTTGTGGTAAAAAGTGTGTTTAAGTTACATGTTACACCAACTTCCCAGAAATCCCTCACCTTCCAGATATGTTCACATCATGTCCCTAACATACTTCAGTGACACACTAACACCATACTTTTCCTTCTGTGAGAAATCAAATCGACGTTCGTTTTACTACGGGGCCTTAAGAAGCAGTGCTGAGAGTGAAGATAGTTCATCTTTGAAGAAGGTACACACATGGTTTTCATTCTCAATATACCTGATGAATGTGCATTCCTACAGTGTTTTCAGACATGTTTACTTACCAGATAAAGAGAACTTCACTAGATGTTGTGTCTACTGGTCGTGTCAAAAAAAAGCATAGAATGTGTATTAGTACGTAGTGGAATCATTCCTGACTAGTAGTTGTGGGAAAATGCGTGTTCAAATTACATATTTTATGAGCCTCCGGCAAATCCCTCAGCTTCCAGATATGTTCACATCACATCCCTAACATATTTCAGTGACGCACTAACAGCCATAAATTTCCTTGTGTGAGAAATCAAAGTAGACGTTCGTTTTACTACGAGGCATTAAGAAGCAGTTCTGAGAGTGAAGATAGTTCTTCTTTGAAGAAGGTGCACACTTGGTTTTAATTCTCAATGTACCTGATGAATGTGCATTCTTACCGTGTTTTAAGACATGTTTACTTACCAGAAAAAGAGAACTTCACTAGCTGTTGTGTTTACTGCGGGTGTCAAAAGAACAGCTTACAATGTGTATTAGTATGCACTGGAAGCATTCACGACTAGTACTTGTGGTAAAAAGTGTGTTCAAATTAAATATTTTACGAACCTCCGGGAAATCCCTCACTTTCTAGATTTGTTCACATCACGTCCCTAACATTCTTCAATGACACACTAACAGCCATTTTTTTCTTTGTGAGACAAATCAAAGAAGTCGTTCATTTCACTACGAGCCCTTAAGAAACAGTACTGAGAGTGACGATAGTTCATCTTTGAAGAACCTTCACCCATGCTTTTAATTCTAAATATACCTGATTAATGTGCATTTCTACCGTGTTTTCAGGCATGTTTACTTACCAGGTAACGAGAACTTCACTAGTTGTTGCGACTACTGGTGGTGTCAAAAGAACAGCTTAGAATGTGTATTTGTGCACAGTGGAAGAATTCGCGAGTAGTAGTTGTGGTAAAAAGTGTGTTCAAGTTACATGTTTTACAAACCTCCAGTACATCCCTCAGCTTCCAGATATGTTCACATATCGACCCTAACATACTTCAGTGACACACTAACAGCCATACTTTTCCTTTTGTGAGAAATATAAGGAGACGTTAATTTTACTACAAGGCCTTAAGAAGCAGTTCTGAGAGTGAAGATAGTTCGTCTTTGAAGAACATACACACATGGTTTTAATTCTCAATATACCTGATGTATGTGCATTCCTACCGCGTTTTCAGACGTGTTTACTTACCAGATAAAGAGAATTTCACTATTTGTTGTGTCTACTGGTGGTGTCAAAAGAACAGCTTAGAATGTGTATTAGTATGCAGTGGAAGCATTCGGGACTAGTAGTTGTGGTAAAAAGTGTGTTAAATTTACATGTTTTACGAACCTCCGGGAAATCCCTCAGCTTCCAGATATGTTCACATCACATCCTTAACATATTTCAGTGACAAGCTAATAGCCACAATTTTCGATGTGTGAGAAATCAAAGGAGACGTTCTTTTTACTACTAGAACTTAGGAAGCAGTTCTGAGAGTGAAGATAGTTCGTCTTTGAAGAACATACGAACATGGTTTTAATTCTCAATATTCCTGATGAATGTGCATTCCTACCATGTTTTCAGACATGTTTCCTTACCGGAAAAAGAGAAATTCACTAGTTGTTGTGTCTATTGGTGGTGTCAAAAGAACAGCTTAGAATGTGTATTAGTATGCAGTGGAAGAATTCGAGACTAGTAGTTTTAAAAATGTGTTCAAGTTACATGTTTTACGAACCTCCGGGAAATCCCTCTGCTTCCAGATATGTTCATATCACGTCCATAACATACTTCAGAGACACATTAACAGCCATGCTTTTCCTTGTGTGGGAAATCAAATAGACGTTCGTTTTACTACGAGGCCTTAAGGAGCAGTTCTGAGAGTGAAGATAGTTCATATTTTAAGAAGGTTCACACATGGTTTTAATTCTCAATATACCTGATGAATGTGCATTCTTAACGTGTTTTCAGACATGTTTACTTACCAGATAAAGTGAACTTCACTAGGTGTTGTGTCAACTGGTGGTGTAAAAGAACCGCTTAGATTGGTATTAGTACGCAGTGGCAGCATTCGCGACTAGTAGTTGTGGTAAAAAGTGTGTTGAAGTTACATGTTTTACGAACTTCCAGGAAATCCCTCAGCTTCCAGATATGTTCACATCACGTCCCTAACATATTTCAGTGACACACTAGCAGCCATACTTTTCCTTGTGTTAGAAATCAATGTAGATATTCGTTTTACTACGAGGCCTTAAGGAGCAGTTCTGAGAGTGAAGATATTTCTTCTTTGAAGAAGGTACACACATGGTTTTAATTCTCAATATACCTGATGAATGTGCATTCCTACCATGTTTTCAGACATGTTTACATACCAGATAAAAAGAACATCACTAGTTGTTGTGTCTACTGGTGGTGTCAAAGAACCGCTTAGAATGGGTATTAGTACGCAGTGGAATCATTCACGACTAGTAGTTTTTGTAAAAAGTGTGTTTTAGTTACATGTTTTACGAACCTCCAGGAAATCCCTCAGCTTCCAGATACGTTCAAATCACGTCCGTAACATATTTCAGTGACACACTAACAGCCATAATTTTCCTTGTGTGAAAAATCAAAGTAGACGTTCGTTTTACTACGAGGCCGTAAGAAGCAGTTCTGAGAGTAAACATAGTTCATCTTTGAAGAACATACACAAATGGTTTTATTTCTCAATATACCTGATGAATGTGCATTCCTACGGTGGTTACAGACATATTTACGTACCAGATAAAGAGAACTTCACTAGTTGTTGTGTCTACTGTTGGTGTCAAAACAACAGTTTAGAATGTGTACTAGTATGCAGTGGAAGCATTCGCGACTAGTAGTTGTGGGAAAAAGTGTGTTTAAGTTACTTGTTTTATGAACCTCCGGGAAATCCCTCAGCTTCCAGATATGTTCACGTCAGGTCCCTAACATACTTCAATGACACACTAACTGCCATACTTTTACTTGTGTGAGAAATCAAATAGACGTTCATTTTACTACGAGGCCTGAAGAAGCAGTTCTGAGAGTGAAGATAGTCTTTGAAGAAGGTACACACATTGTTTCAATTCTCAATATAACTCATGAATGTGCATTCCTACCGTGTTTTCAGACATGTTTACTTACCAGATAAAGAGAACTTCAGTAGTTGTTGTGTCTACTAATGGTGTCAAAGAACTGCTTTGAATGGGTATTACTATGAAGTGGAATCATTCGCGACCAGTAGTTGTGGTAAAACATGTTTTCAAGTTACATTTTTTCTGAACTTCTTGGAAATCCCTCAGCTTCCAGATATGTTCACATCATGACCCTAACATATTTCAGTGACACACTAACAGCCATACTTTTCCTCGTGTGAGAAATCAAAGTAGACGTTCGTTTTCCTATGAGGCCATAAGAAGCAGTTCTGAGAGTGAAGATAGTTCTTCTTTGAAGAAGGTACACACTTGGTTTTAATTCTCAATATACCTGATGAATGTGCATTCTTACCGTGTTTTCAAACATGTTTACTTACCAGATAAAGAGATCTTCACTAGTTGTTGTGTTTACTGCGGGTGTCAAAACAACAGCTTACAATGTGTAATAGTATGCACTGGAAGCATTCGCGACTAGTACTTGTGGTAAAAATTGTGTTCAAGTTAAATATTTTATGAACCTCCGGGAAATCCCTCACCTTCCAGATATGTTCACATCACGTCCCTAACACACTTCAGAGACACACTAACAGCCATACTTTTCCTTGTGTGAGAAATCAAAGTAGACGTTCATTTTACTACAAGGCCTTAAGAGTTCTGAGAGTGAAGATAGTTAGTCTTTGAAGAACGTACACACATGGTTTTAATTCACAATATACCTGAAGAATATGAGGTCCTACTGTGTTTTCAGGCATGTTTACTTACCAGATAACGAGAACATCACTAATTGTTGTGTCTACTGGTGGTGACAAAAGAACAACTTAGAATGTGTATTACTACTCAGTGTGAACTTCGTTACTAGAGGTTGTGGTAAAAAGTGTGTTCAACTTAAATGTTTTACAAAACTCCGGGAAATCCCTCACCTTCCAGATATGTTCACATAACGTCCCTAATATACTTCAGTGACACACTAACAGCCATATTTTTCCTTGTGTGAGAAATCAAATAGACTTTCGTTTTACTACGAGGCCTTAAGGAGCAGTTCTGAGAGTGAAGATAGTTCATATTTTAAGAAGGTACACACTTGGTTTTAATTCTCTATATACCTGATGAATGTGCCTTCTTACCGTGTTTTCAGACATGTTTACTTACCAGAAAAAGAAAACTTCAATAGTTATTGTGTCTACTGGTGGTATAAAAGAACCGCTTAGAATGGGTATTAGTATTCAGTGTAAGCATTCACGACTAGTAGTTGTGGTAAAAAGTGTGTTCAAGTTACGTGTTTTACGAACCTCCAGGAAATCTCTCAGCTTCCAGATATGTTCACATCACATCCCTAACATATTTCAGTGACACACTAACAGCCATACTTTTCCTTCTGTGAGAAATTAAAGTAGACGTTCCTTTTACTACGAGGCCTTAAGAAGCAGTTCTGAGAGTGAAGATAGTTTATCTTTGAAGAAGGTACACACTTGGTTTTAATTCTCAATATAACTGATGAATATGCATTCCTACCGTATGTTCAGACATGTTTACTTACCAGATAAAGAAAACTTCACTAGTTGTTGTGTCTACTGGTGGTGTCAAAGAACCGCTTAGAATGGGAATTAGTACGCAGTGGAAGCATTCGCGACTAGTAGTTGTGGTGAAAAGTTTGTTCAAGTTAAATGTTTTAAGAACCTCCGGGATTTCCCTCAGCTTCCAGAAATGTTGACATCACTACCCTAACATAATTCAGTGACAATCTAACAGCCATACATTTCCTCGTGTGAGAAAACAAAGTAGACGTTCGTTTTACTTCGAGGCCTTCAGAAGCAGTTCTGAGAGTGAAGACAGTTCGTCTTTGAAGAACATACACACATGGTTTTAATTCTCAATATACCTGATGAATGTGCATTCCTACCGTTTTTTCAGACATGTTAACTTACCTGATAAAGAGAAATTCACTAGTTGTGGTGTCTACTGGTGGTGTCAAAAGAACAGCTTAGAATGTGTATTAAAACGCAGTGGAAGAATTCGCGTCTAGTTGTTTTAAAAATGTGTTCAAGTTACATGTTTTACGAACCTGGAAATCCCTCTGCTTCCAGATATGTTCACATCACGTCCCTAACATACTTCAGTGACACATTAACAGCCATACTTTTCCTTGTGTGAGAAATCAAATAGATGTTCGTTTTACTACGAGGCCTTAAGGAGCCGTTCTGAGAGTGAAGATAGTTCTTCTTTGAAGAAGGTACACACTTGGTTTTAATTCTCAATATACCAGATGAATGTGCATTCTTACTGTGTTTTCAGACATGTTTACTTACCAGATAAAGTGAACTTCACTAGTTATTGTGTCTACTGGTGGTGTCAAAAAACAGCACAGAATGTGTATTAGTACGCATTGGAATCATTCGCGACTAGTAGTTGTTGTAAAAAGTGTGTTCAAGTTACAGGTTTTACGAACCTCTGGGAAATCCCTCAGCTTCCAGAATGTTCAATCATGTCGCTAACATGTTTCAGTGACACGCTAACATCTATAATTTTCCTCGTGTGAAAAATCAAACTAGACGTTCGTTTTACACGAGGCCGTAAGAAGCACTTCTGAGAGTAAACATAGTTCGTGTTTGATGAACATACACACATGGTTTTAATTCTCAATATACCTGATGAATGGGCATTCCTACCGTGTTTTCAGACAAGTTTACGTAACAGATAAAGAGAACTTCACTAGTTGTTGTGTCTACTGGTGGTGTCAAAAGAACAGCTTTGAATGTGTGCTAGTATGCAGTGGAAGCATTCGCGACTAGTAGTTGTGGGGAAAAGTGTGTTTAAGTTACATGTTTAACGAACCTCCGGGAAATCCCTCAGCTTCCAGATATGTTCACATATCGACCCTAACATTTTTCAGTGACACACTAACAGCCACACTTTTTCTCGTGTGAGAAATCTAAGTAGACGTTCATTTTAATAAAAGGCGTTAAGAAGCCGTTCTGAGAGTGAAGATAGTTCGACTTTGAAGAACATACACACAAACACACATGGTTTTAATTCTCAATATACCTGATGAATGTGCATTCCTACCGCGTTTTCAGACGTGTTTACTTACCAGATAAAGAGAATTTCACTATTTGTTGTGTCTACTGGTGTTGTCAAAAGAACAGCTTAGAATGTGTATTAGTATGCAGTGGAAGCATTCAGGACTAGTAGTTGTGGTAAAAAGTGTGTACAATTTACATGTTTTACGAACCTCCGGGAAATCCCTCAGTTCCAGATATGTTCACATCACAATCTGAACATATTTCAGTGACAAGCTAACAGCCACAATTTTCAATGTGTGAGAAATCAAAGTAGACGTTCTTTTAACTACTAGGCCTTAGGAAGCAGTTCTGAGTGTGAAGATAGTTCGTCTTTGAAGAACATACACACATGGTTTTAATTCTCAATATACCTGATGAATGTGCATTCCTACCGTTTTTTCAGACATATTTACATACCAGATAAAGAGAACTTCACTAGTTGTTGTGTCCACTGGTGTTGTCAAAAACATCTTAGAATGTGTATTAGTGCGCAGTAGAAACATTCGCTACTAGTAGTTGTGGTAAAAGGTGTGTTCAAGTTATATGTTTTACTAACCTCCAGGAAATCCCTCACTTTACAGATATATTCACATCATGTCCCTAACATATTTAGTGACACACTAACAGCCATACATTTCCTTGTGAGAGAAATCAAAGTATACGTTCGTTTTACTACAAGGCCATGAGAAACAGTTCTGAGAGTGAAGAGAGTTTGCCTTGAAGATGTTACACTCATGGATGAATTCACAACATACCTGATGAATGTTCATTCCTGCAGTGTTTCCAGGTATGATTACTTACCAGGTAAAGAAAACTTCACCAGCTGTTTTGTCTACTGGTGGTGTCAAAAGAACAGCTTTGAATGTGTATTAGTGCTCAGTAGAAACATTCGCGACTAGTAGTTGTGGTAAAGAGTGTGTTCAAGTTACATGTTTTACGAACCACCAGGAAATCCCTCACTTTACATATATATGCACATCATGTCCCTAACATATGTCAGTGACACACTAACAGCCATACTTTTCCTTGTGTGAGAAATCAAAGTAGACGTTCGTTTTACTACAAGGCCTAAGAAACAGTTCTGAGAGGGAAGATAGTTCATCTTTGAAGATGTTACAACCATGGTTTGAGTTCAAAATATACCTGATGAATGTTCATTCCTACAGTGTTTCCAGGCATGATTAGTTACCAAGTAAAGAGAATTTCACTAGTTGTTGTGTCTACTGGTGTTGTCAAAAGAACAGCTTAGAATGTGTATGAGTGCGCAGTAGAAACATTCGGAACTAGTAGTTGTGGTAAAAATTGTGTTCAAGTTACATGTTTTACAAACCTCCAGGAAATCCCTCCCTTTACAGATATATTCACATCATGTACATAACATATTTCAGTGACACAATAACAGCCATACTTTTCCTTGTGTGAGAAATCAAAGTAGACGTTCGTTTTACTACAAGGCCTTAAGAAACAGTTCTGAGAGTGAAGATAGTTTCTTCTTTGAAGTTGTTACACCCATGGTTTGAATTCACAATATACCTGATGAATGTTCATTCCTACAGTGTTTCCAGGCATGATTACTTACCAGGTAAAGAGAACTTCACTAGTTGTTGTGTCTACTGGTGGTGTCAAAAGAACAGCTTAGAATGTGTATTAGTGCGCAGTAGAAACATTCGCGACTAATTGTTGTGGCAAAAAGTGTGTTCAAGTTACATGTTTTATGAAACTCCAGGAAATCCCTCACTTTACAGATATATTCACATCATGTCCCTAACATATTTAAGTAACACACTAACAGCCATACTTTTCCTTGTGTGAGAAATCAAAGTAGAT
>CAJQZJ010032164.1:0-14743 GCA_907164525.1 Lophiomys imhausi
ACTCTACATACTGTAGGAACACACACAGGTCCACTGTCCTCTCAGATGGAGTCTACATACTGTACATGGTTCCATTAGCACAGTTCCGGTCAGTCTGAATTTTTGGCAATCTGTGAAGGGCATCTCGGAGAACTTTTGTCTAGATTGGGCATGCCTGTGAGGAACTTTCTTAACCGAGTTCTGAGGTGGGAAGACTGACCTGAATGTGAGGTTCAGGGGCCAGGACTGAATGAAGGGAGAAGGAAGTCTAGCACTAATATTTATTCATGGCTCTCTGCTCATGGCCATGGATGGAATGCTCTGGCCAGCTCCTGACACGATGGGCTGAACTGTAACTGTGAGCTGTCGGGGTTGGTGTTGTGTGTTCAGAAGCTGAGTGTGAGCCCCTGTCCAGACTGCAACCTGATACTGGGCACTGCATTAGCCAATGTGCTGTAAAGAATGCTCCCCACCCAGGCGTGGTGGTGCACACCTTTAATTCCAGCGCTTGGGAGGCAGAGGCAGGTGGATCTCTGTTAGTTTGAGGCCAGCCTGGTCTACAAAGCGAGTTCAGAACAGCCAGGGCTACACAGAAAAATCCTGTCTTGAAAAGCAAAAAAACAAAACAACAACAACAACAACAACAACAAAAAAGAACATTCCTCACTAATCCCTGATTGATCACTAAAAGGCTGGGGTCTATGACTAGGCAGAGAGGATAGGAAAGTGGGACTGAGAATCGAGAGAGGGGTCTCAAGAGAGAACAAGGGAGAAAGAGGAATAAGAAAAGGAGGAGGTTGTCATTAGGCAGGATAGACCAGCGGCATGTGGGCTAAGAGAGGTTCACCCTGAAAACAGACAGTGGAGCAGAAGCAACCAACGAGACACTAAATTGGTAAGTGATGGGGCATTTATGTGGGATTTAACAAGTGGGAGGATTAGGATAATTCAGAACCTATCTAGAATAGTCCTGACAGCTTATTAATAAATTGCAGTATCTCTATGTCATTTACTTGGGAGCTAAATGGGCAAAAGTGGGGTAGAAACCCCCAATGGATATTAAGAAACAAAAGAGGGCACATAGCAAGCCCCCAGAAAAATAATTTTCACAATAGTGAGCAAATATGCCCTTTTCCCATGAAACTGCTTTTTTTTTTTTTTGAAACTGCTTTTTGTAAAGACATTTTTATCACAGCTACAGAAAAAGACATCAAGATAAACATTATCACAACTTGGTGATAATTATACAAAATAAATAAGAAAGAAATATTCTCTCAATTTTGGAGTGCTAGATATTTGTTTCTTTCTTTTATTATTTATTATTTATTTACTTACTTACTTGCTTGTTTACTTGTTTGTTGATTGATTGATTGGCTTTTGACTTTTTTGAGGCAGGACTTCTGTGTGTAAAAGAGACCTGGCTGTCCTGGACTCACTTTGTGGACCAGGCTGGCCTCAAACTCAGAGATTACCCCTGCCTCTGCCTCCCAAGTACTGGAATTAAAGGGCCCCATCTGGCTGGGGGTGGGGGTAGTCCTAGATTCTGCAGATACATAAAATCATGTATTTACAAATGACTGCAAAATAGAACACAGAAAACTGACAGCAAGGGTGGTTAAAGGGGGCAGCAGGATTTGGAAAGGGATACACACAAATGCCGGGTCCTTTTCTCTCATTTAAAAAACTTTTTAGCCAGGCATGATGGTGTCCCACTTTAATCCTAGCACTCAGGAAGCAGAGATGAATGGATCTCTGTAAGTTCAAGGCCACCCTCATCTATATCAGGAGTTCCAGGCCAGTCAGAGCTACAAAGTGAAACCCTGTCTAAAAAAAAAAAAAACACTTTTTTTTTAAAAAATGTATTTTTTTTTTTTTTTTTTTTGGTTTTTCGAGACAGGGTTTCTCTGTGTGTATCCTTGGCTGTCCTGGACTCACTTTGTAGACCAGGCTGGCCTCGAACTCACAGTGATCCGCCTGCCTCTGCCTCCCAAGTGCTGGGATTAAAGGCGTGCGCCACCACCGCCCGGCTAAAAAATGTATTTTTAAACAATGGAAGAAATAATGCAAATACAAAGCATCTTCCTAGACCACTTCCCTTCAAGCCAGGCCCTCGGTTCCTGTCCTTTTTCATCCCATCACCATCTGAAACTGTCATATCAACAAATGTGGTTCAACAACACAAATGCATTTCTGACAATGCTGGTGAAGGAGTGTGCAGAGCTGAGACATGACGACAAGGATTCAAATGGTGAAGAAGTGTGCAGACCTGAGACAAGACGACAAACACAAAGGGTTCAAATTAGGTTACCTGTCTCTACTTCAGCTATGTCAATGAAATGATCCTCCGAGGCTGATGCCAGCATTTTCCCATCGTGGCTAAAACTGAGGGTCCTCACAGGCCAGTCCAGTCTAGGACAGGATGGACAGACACATCAGAATTACCCCCAAAAGAGGGAGGAACAGTTGATTTCCCCAACAGGAAAAGTCTGTCAGAGTTACTTACCTGGAAAAGCACCGCACACACACTAACTCGTCGACATCCCAGAGGCTGACCAAAGCATCTGCACTTCCTGTGGCAAAGTATTTCCCCATAGGGTCAAACTTGATACAGATGCAGTTAGAAGGATGGGCATTGATGGACTGCACAGGCTTTAGTTCTGGGTAGCTGAGAAACAAGACACACAGCCATCAATATACACAAGACTATGGCACTAAAACACCAAAAGAAAAAAACAGTAACAAAAAGAAGAAGAAAAAAGACTTGCTCAAGCCACTAAAAGAACACAACACAGGCCTAAGTATGTGAGCCTATATCATTCAACACCAAGATAAGTCAGTGAGGTTACTGGACCTCATAGAAAATTACATCATCTCTAGACTTCCTGAGAGGACTATTCCAGTACAAATGAAAGAGTGGCATACCTAAGACACAGAAGCAGGAAAGTGAACCCAGGATTGTCATACCTAGCAAAACTATCCAATACAAGAAACACAAAGGGGCTGGAGAGATGGTTCAGCAGTTAAAAATACTGGTTGCTCTTCTAGAGGACACAGGTTCAATTCCCAGCACCCACATGGCAGCTCACAACTGTCTGTAACTCCAGTTCCAGAGAATCCAAAACCCTCACATAGACATACATCCAGGCAAAACACCAATGCAAGTATAATAAAAATAAGTGAGTTTTTTAAAAGCACAGTAAAGTATCTACAAGCTTATAAATGTATAACTCCTTCAATGTCCACAATTTGATTTTGTGTGTGTGTGTGTGTGTTTTTGTTTAACTTGGCATTCACAGCAAACTTCAGCTTCTCCACCATGGAATCTATGGCCCTCTGCCTTGCATTACTCACTGGCAAAGCAATAAGTTTAGACTCCTATGGCCCTGAATTTCAGTCCCATGTTTTCATTTACTTATAAAACAAATAATTACTGAGATCCCAGCATTAATAGAAGCACTAGGTTAGACATTACTAATTCAATGGAAAATAAGACAAACACAGTCCTTTCTACCATGAAACTGCTAATATAATCAGAAATGGAGATGAATAAAATACACATTATAACAGAACTATGAAACATTTCCTATAGGAAGAGCGTAAGACACACTAATACTCTTTAATCTTGGAGAGTAAGGAGGCTGGAGGATGAGGTGACTTTGCTAGAGGGAAAACAATATCTAAGCTGAAATTTTAAGGGAGCCAACTGGCCATATTTCAAGGTGCATGAAGTCCCTCTGCTGACTATCTGAAAATTAATTGAATCTTTACAAACCTCAGTTCCTTGTCGGTGAAATAGGAAGATAAAATCAACATCAGTAAGCACTCAATCAAACCCAGAATACCCTGGCTCAAATGTGCCTAAAACAAAGTAGGATTTTTTTAATACTCTTTATCTTTTGAGTCTTTTGGGATAGGCTCACACATAACTCATCTCTGTACCTGACACGGCACCCAGTGCAAAGGTATGACAGTCCCCCAAGCCAGAACCCCCTCACCTGAGAATGTTGATACAACCATTGCCATTGGTCAAGAAGAACATATTATTGTCATTATTCCAGGAGATTTCGTTGACCTCAAACTTGAACTGCTCCTCTGCTTTGGAACGGTGTGTCTTGGCATCAATAAAGGTCACAACATCATCCTTGTTGCCCACGGCAATGGTCTGCCCATCAGGACTCCAGCAGATATTAATGTTCTCCCCTGGGAACCCAGACATAATCCATCAGCTAGATCACCTTTGCCCATCATCCTCCAGAAGCTGATTTTGCTATCCTAGAAAGAAGATCAGAGCTATCTTCAGCACTCATTCATCACCAAGTCATCAGAAGGAAGCGACCACTGACCAAGGGCAACTGTGAGTCTAAGCATTTGTCAAAAGCATACCATTCCACTCCCTGGTGCCATTCTCATCATCAAAGTCCAGGAGTGTCCACACTGAGCACATAAGTTAAAATTTTCTACTTCAAAGCTGCAGAGATGGTGCAGCGGTTAAGAGCACTGGCTGCTCTTCCAGAGGACCCAGGTTCAATGCCCAGCACCCACATGGCAGTTCACAACTGTCTGTAACCCCAGTTCCAGAGGATCTGATACCCTCACAGGGACATACATGTAGTCAAAACACCAACATACATAACTAAATATAATTAAAAAAAATTTTTCAACTACATTTAATCAAAAATGTCATTTTTTTCCCACATTTTACTGTCTATAGTGCAGTTTACAATCTATCAAAATGTGTGTCAAGAATTCTGTTGTGGGAGCTTGGTGTTGGTAGCATACACCTTTAATTCCAGCACATGGGAGGCAGAGGCAGGTGGATCTCTAAGTTCAAGGCCAGCCTGGTCTACAGTGTGAGTTCCAGGACAGCCATGGCTGTTACACAGAGAAACCCTGTCTTAAGGGAAAAAAAAAAAAAAAGAATTTTGCTGTGGGGCTGGAGAGATGGCTCAGAGGTTAAGAGCACTTGTTTTTCCAGGGGACCTGAGTTCAATTCCCAGCACCCATAATTCACAACCACACGTAACTACATTAATAGAGGACAAAACACCTCCTCTGGCACCTATACACATGTGGCATGCGCGTACGCACACATACAACCACAAACACACACACAAATAAAAAAGTCTAAAAGCAAAAGTGCTTCTTAATTTTTAATGACTTCTTAGAGTCAATTATGATAGACCTAAGACTACAGGATACTATATGGCATAAACACAGACTTTAAATGCAATGCACAACTTTCTGATCACTTCTTCCAAACCACTAAGATCACCATTTCAGCCATTTTAACCTGCCAGAATCTCCCGAATTCTCCATGCCTTTGCACATACAATTCCTCTTTGTACTGCTTCCACTGCTTGTCTACTCACTCTAACCAGTAAATACTACAGCCAGTCAGAAATTCAAATTCTATTCTTCCCTGTCTCCTCCAGGCAGACATATGTATCCCATCCTGATAACCCATAATGAAGAGCACTAGCTACAAAGAACACAGTAAATGGTTGTCAAAAATTACACTAGCTTTTCTTCCTAAAGCCCGTCTCTCTGAAGTTACCTTTAGTGTTCACAGTAGCAATACATTTTGTAGTCCTCACATCCCAGATTCGAATGGTTTTATCTCCAGA
Source organism: Lophiomys imhausi (assembly GCA_907164525.1). NCBI lineage: Eukaryota > Metazoa > Chordata > Mammalia > Rodentia > Muridae > Lophiomys > Lophiomys imhausi. Next base: position 5,604 of record CAJQZJ010032164.1, read on the forward strand.
TGCAGTGACAAACAGGTCGGGGTTGCTTGGATGCCAACAAAGCTGATCCACACTATCTCCATGTCCCCGGTAGTTGTTTTCTTTGACCTTAAAAGAACAGAATCCAGAAGCCACTTCACACAGATGTACACGCTTCCACATGCAATTTAACTTTTATCCAAATAGTGGTATCTTGAAACCAGCAAAGATCTGGATAATTAAAAGGAAAAAAACAAGCCGGGCGGTGGTGGCGCACGCCTTTAATCCCAGCACTTGGGAGGCAGAGGCAGGCGGATCTTTGTGAGTTCGAGGCCCGCCTGGTCTACAAAGCGAGTCCAGGACAGCCAGAGATATTCAGAGAAACCCTGTCTTGAAAAAACCAAAAAAAAACAAAAACAAAAAAACAAAACAAAAACCCAGTCCTTTGTCCAAAACTTCAACCCTTGTGAACTGGCACCTCTTACTCTTGTCCTTCTTGGCCTCCCTTCTTTCTTCTTTTATCACCAACATCCCAATCCACTTGTTGACTCCTAAAGGATGCGCTATCATTTCAAATAAAACCTCCTCGCCACCCTAGGGACTCCCCCCCCACCCCCCCAGATTCCTTCCCAGGGCTCTTCTAGACCTTCACCACTCCTGGCCACCTGACTTCAACCTTCCCTGGCCCGCAGCCCGGTCGCCTCACCTCTTTACTGCCACTAAGTTCACTCCCCGCTGTCCGGCAGGCGGCCTCACCTCACTCGTCACCCCAACTCTTCCAGCCCCCACTACACCCTTCCTCGTCGCCGCCAACGACAGGTCACGCTCCTCACCATTCCTCCGCCCCCTCCTGCATACTTTTCTCTCCCTCCACACATAGCGCTCTTCCCGGCCAGGGCTGTGCCCTACAGGCTCACCAGCCGGTCCTTCTCCAGCAAGAACACGCTGGCAGTCTTGTCGAAGGACCCCGAGGCCAACCGACGGCCATCGCAGCTCCAGGCCACCGAGTGCACCTTGGCACTGTGGGCTGGGAACTCGCGCGTCTTGCTGTGGCCTCGGAACAGCTCCTGCATCCCGAGCACGTAGTGAGACGGGCCACTGCTCACAAAGCACCAGGGCGCCATGGAGCCGGGGCCGCTCTGGCCGAGTACCGAGGGCCCCAGAGCCGCCGCAGGAGCCGCCATGCCTCCCTCCACAAGGACCGCGCCGGCAGCGGGAGATACTGAGCCTGGCGCCGCCGCCGCGCGCATGCGCCTGAAGCTAGTGCGTTGCTCTGCGCAAGCGCATCTTACCCGCCCTAAGGGACTGCAAATCCCGGCATGCAGCGCGCGTCCACCTTTCCATTTTGAAATAACAATGATTGGCTAGTCCCTAAATTCGCTTCTTTTTTTAGAAGAGTTCAACTTCTTTAATGGTCTTTTCACCTGTTTCTTGGTAGTCTCGTTTATTCGAAGAAGAGAAAAAGCCTCCATTTTACCTACAAATAAAACACCTTTTTTTCTAGAGTTGTTTTTCATTACAAGGCCCTCATCCTGCCCTTAAAGCAGAAGGCCATAGGAAGTTCTCGCTCTGGGAGAAAGGTTAGCTGTTTGTGGAATGAAGGAGTTGATTGAAAGACCCCCCCGAAATGGGGACACTGCCCCTGGGGCCCAGCGTCCAAGAACAGAGACCGAGACCACCGGATGCAAGTGCAAGAGGCAACTTTATTGTTTACACAGGCGCCTGTGGATGCTACAGCCTTCGGGTGACTGAGCCTCATTCACCCAGCATGGAAAGTCGGGCCCAGCATGGAAAGTCCCCATTCCGTAACAAGCAGCAGCATGGCAAAAAAATGGCAACTAACAAATAGGCAAGCTTAGCCGGGGGTCTTTCATGATAAGACGTGTGGGTTTACTGGTTTGGGTTGGGAAAGGTTGTTTGGTTGATTTGGGATTGGGTTGGTTTGGGGTTTGTTAGTTATTTGTTTGTTTTACTGTTTCAAGACGAGATTTCTCTGTGTACCCCTGGCTGTCCTGGAACTCATCCTGTAGACCAGTCTGGCCTCGAACTCACAAAGAGCAGCCTGCCTCTGCTTCCTAAATTTTTTATCTTTTGATCTTGGCTTTTAGAAGATACTGCATAGGCATGATAGTAAATTTGGAAAAAAAAAGTGAAAAGTAAAATGACCATTTGAGTATGCCACACACATCTCAGATCCTTCCACTTCTTACATCTCTCTTAAACCTAGCACTCACTAGACAGCTGTCTAGCTTCCTTGACAAGTCCCAGGTTAGTGAGAGACCCTGTCTCCAAACAGACAAACACACAATAAAAGGTGCCTGAAGAACCACCTCCGGGATTGTCCTCTGTCCTCCACATACACACAGATGTGCACACACACCCACAAAGGCGAAACCATGTACTCATACATGCATATACATAAAATCATTTTAAATGAGTCTATCCCAGACTACCATGTTCTGTACTCAGCCTGTGACAGGAATTCCCCTGTACTTTTTCTGAGCATTCTCTTCTGTTCCTTTCATTAATAGTTATCTCCCTATCTGAATGCAATTTCTTGAGAGCAGTCATTGCATCGTTTTCATGATCTAGCAGTCTTGGCCCTCTCCACTGGTATTTTGGACATAGTGTGCACCAATATTTACTAAATAAAATGTAAAAAGTAAAAAGAAAGAAATGGTTCTTTAAAAATAATACCATATACAATTTTTCACAGGAAAAATTTAATAATTTTTTTGGAGGGTGGAGGGGTGTTGAGGCAGGGTTTCTTTGTGTATCCCTGACTGTCCTGAACTCCCTCTGTAGACCAGGCTGGCCTCGAACGCAGAGATCCATCTGCTTCTGCTTCCTAAATGCTGGGATTGTTCTGGGTTCAGGAATAGTTGCACACTGACCACTCAAATACCAGCCTCAGATTGATGGAAGTTTATTGATCGCTTAGCCAAGACTGACTGGCTGGATTCAGGAAACAGGACTGAGTCCCCTAGCCGTTCTCAGAGTGATTTTTTTTTTTTTTTTTTGGTTTTTCGAGACAGGGTTTCTCTGTATAACAGCTCTGGCTGTCCTAGACTCGCTTTGTAGACCAGGCTGGCCTCGAACTCACAGAGATCCGCCTACCTCTGCCTCCCAAGTGCTGGGGTTAAAGGCGTGCGCCACCAACGCCCGGCTTCAGAGTGATTTTTTTAAAGGAAAAAATCATAATCAAGCAGGAAAAATCAACTCTATTTCTGGTTCATTTTCTTCAACCAAGCAAGAACCACCAATTCTATACCAGGTACATCATGCCTAGGTAGCTAAACAAAGCATTTTAAGCTAACTAGCTAGAATTTGGGTTGGGGGAGAAGCATAGGGGCTTTCCCCAACATTCTAGGAGAAAGGAACATAGCAGGGTATTGTGGTTTTGTTTAATTAAAATATATCATTAATTAAAGCAGAACATTTAACAAAAGCTATTCTTAGGTCAGCAGAGCCTGAAAACTTTAATATAGTTTCTCCTTATGATTAAGATGGACTCTAAAGACAAAAATGGTTCCATTTATGCTAGGCAGGAAGGCCTAGATATGTCTTGATGTTAGTGAGCTTCACTAGAAGGATTAAAGGAATGCTCCACCATGCCCGGCTGATGATATTTTTAATTAATTTTTTAGAAAGAAAATAGAAGAGGCAGAGAGATGGCTCTATGGTTTAGAACAGTTGCTGCTCTAGCAGAAGACCAGTGTTCCCTCCCCAGCACCCCCAAAGTGGCCCACATTCACATAAAATTAAATATTTTCTTAACAGAGAAAAAAATGTATGGCCTTGCAGAGACGTGAGCATCTTAGCAGGATTTATACCATGATGCAGCATTCTTTATATATTTTGCTCTCTTTCATAAATATATACAAACTTCTAATTGTTTGGGGATTATCTTTGTCTTTTTTTTTTCTTGAGAAGGGGTCTTGCAAGGTAGCTCTAGTAAAGAGGTATAATTCACTTGTTTTCCCAATGAATTTATTCTTACAACAATGTTGCAATGAATATCCCTATACAAACTTCATATTGCAAAACAATTAATGAGGCATTTCTAAGAATCAGCATCTATCCATGTAAGGAAATATAGCCCCTAAATAATAAATGAAGCCACATAAGCATGTACCTCCCACTTTCACATTCTCTTTCCTACATCATTGCAATCAGAAATGTTTTGAAACTGCAAAGATTTTAGAATAAACTAAAATGACAAGGAAATCACTAAAGTCTTTGGGTAAAAGAGAAAAACTGCTAATTTTCCCTCCTTACCATTTTTTTTCAAATATTTCATATGATTATATATTTTTACATATACTGAGGACTCATACTCCCTTGTATTAGGTAAAGAAACTGAAGAAAGGGGCAAAATGGTCTACCCCAAGTCACATGACAGAACAAAGTTTTTTGCTTTGGTTTGGGTTTTGTTGTTGTTGATTTTGAGACAGGGTTTCTCTACTCTGGTTGTCCTGGAATTCACTCTGTAGACCATGCTGGCCCCAAGGAGAAGTCCTGTCTTCAAAAGCCAAAAAAAAAGTCGGGCGGTGGTGGCGCACGCCTCTAATCCCAGCACTTGGGAGGCAGAGGCAGGCGGATCTCTGTGAGTTCGAGGCCAGCCTGTCTACAAAGTGAGTCTAGGACAGCCAGGGCTGTTATACAGAGAAACCCTGTCTCAAAAAACCAAAAAAAAAAAAAAAAAAAAGCAATGGCCCTTTAAGAGGAAAAGGTGAAAGAGGTTCACCAAACCTTCTCTCTATTGTTAATTTGGCTAGCATTTCCTTCAGGGTTCTATTCATCCTTTCTACCTGTGCCAAGCTCTCAGGTTTGTGGGTGCATTTTTCCTAAGATCTTAGAGAGTAATTGAGACATTTGAGCTATGAAAGCCAGGCCATTGTTGGACCCCATTACCAACAGGATGCCAAATCAGGAACTAATTCCTGTAATAGCTTCTTTACAGTAAGTAGCCTGTGCCCTTTCACAGCCTCCACCTAACCTGAGATGGGATCTTCAGACACAAGGAGGGATTTGTATTCATTTTGGCCTGGTTTTACCCCAGCGATATCCACCTCCCAATGTTCTCCAGGTATCTCACCTCAGGACCTGACTCCCACAGGTACCTTGGATGGTAGCCCATTGGTTGTTTGGCCACAATTGTACACCACCTGACAATGTCCCATACCATCTTTTCTTTTTTTTTTTTTTTTTTTTTTTTGGTTTTTCGAGACAGGGTTTCTCTGTGTATCCTTGGCTGTCCTGGACTCACTTTGTAGACCAGGCTGGCCTCGAACTCACAAAGATCCGCCTGCCTCTGCCTCCCAAGTGCTGGGATTAAAGGCGTGCGCCACCACCGCCCGGCCCATCTTTTCTTTTATATGTGTGTTTTATACAATTAAAATATCCCTGTCTGTAACAGAATATTTTTACTTATATTTATTAATACTTAAGAAACACCTACTGTTAGGTTCAAGAAACAGATTTCTGAACCTGAATGTGGAGTGACTGAGGAAGCACCAGGAACTCAAGAATGTTGCAAAAATGCAAGAGGATTTTATTGGCCAGCATGCTAGGGTCAACCTTACAGACCCTCCATTCAAGGAGAGGGAGGAGACCCCGAACAGATTTTCAATTCAGGTTAAATACATTCCAGCAAGGCAGATTCAAGCATCATCAAGCAACAGTACTTGGATTGGCTAGTGTAGGAGACCTAGGAAACAAGGTGGGGATTTCCAAACTCATGACAGTTGGCAACCTGGGGTTTCTGTTGGTCTCCCTGTTGCTTTGGGAACTGACCATACCCAAGCTGGAAGTTGGCCTCCTGGTAACAGTTAGAGCTTCCATGCTCTTGGAGGATGGTAGTATGTGATAGACTCTGGGGCAAGTTGACCTGGAGTTTCTGGACTACCTAAGTTCCCAGGCTTTTTAAAGCCTAACTAAAGTTTGGTCAAGTGAACTTTGGTCCTAACACTATAAAATACTTAAATCCTATAACCTAAAACCTATAATTTAAAATCTGTAATCTATCTAAGAACACCCTAATAGCTAAGAACACTTAACTAATGCTATTTTAACTTTCTTTAAAAGATAGTAATATTCTTAGCATAGGTCCATGCAGGGTGACCGTGCAGGTAGTCCTTTTCAAGATTAAAGTCTGTTGAGTCTTACTTTGCCAGTTCGTAAGTTCAATTTATTTCAACCATCAAATTGCGGCCACTTTATAAAGTCAGTCTGTTCCAACTGCCAAACTGAGGCTGGCCTTTTCCACAGGCTTCACGGCCTAATGCTACTCAGAGTGGCCTCCAAACTCTGCCCACCTTGCCATCAACATTTATGGGCTAAACTATGGCAAAGGGTCTTTCTTTGGCTAACTTGCAATGAAAAGTCTTTCTCTCTTGGACTCCACTTTTCAGTTTATGACCATTACAGCATACCTTGCTATGAACTTCTCCAGGATAAATTCTCATTTGTTGAGGGCAGGAGGAGGAGCCCAACTGCATGGAGTTCTCTGGCTTATATATCACATTATCTTTCGATCCTTTTCCATCCCATTACTTCTCACAGCAACTGATGTTGTGATCTGTAATCTGTGCAGCTTGCATGATTTCTTAGCCTTGCCACTTCCACAGGGCAGTTCACAGAACTATGGCCTCAACTGTACTCTGTCCATCTTGGCCCAAGTTCAAGGGACACCAAGCTCTCCTTTATGTGCTGCCAGATGCTAATCTGAACTGCCTACTGATTTCACTAAAGAGACCTAACTTCTACCACACCAGTCATTTGATTTTACCAATGAAGACTCAGGAGCCAGATGGGGTAAAAGCCTGCTACCACAAAGAGGCAGAGAAAGCACCCAGCTGATGTTCCTATTCAGCTGAAAACCATAGAGGAAAAAGCCCAGAGCTGAAAAAGCCCAGAAGAACCTATAGGAAGAATCCTTAAAGGAGAAAACCTTCCAGCTCCTCCTCCACGTGGTCTTAAATACCCCTCAGCTCAATGCCCCTCCTTTCTGTTTAATCCCTGTCAATTTGTTTTCCTGCTCTACCTCTTGAACTGGGATTAACTTTATTTAATCCCGTGTACAGAAAACTCTTGAATTAAAGGTGTATTCTAGGACTGAGCCACACCATAACCACTTGTTTACAATAAACAGAAAGTTCTTGGATTAAAGGTATGTACTAGGGCAGATTCACTCCACAAGTTCTTGTTTACAGTAAACAGAAAGCTCTAGAATTAAAGGCTGAGCCCCGCAATAGAAACAGATTTTTCAGTTCACAGTCTCGGGGTTCACAATGTGATCAAATGTTCTCCAACACATACAGCATGTAAAACTTGCTTTTTTAATAGTTTTGTATTTTCCAAGTGGGTCCCTCGATGGAGTTAGCAACTCAGGCTAATTCCAGTATTTTGAGGAAAAAGGGCATCCATCTGGGAGGTGCTTCTATCTGGTCTCATCTTCAGCGGCCTGGAGCTGGGTAACCAACTTTTGTTCCTTCCCTATGTACATAGGCCAAGACGGTTAATTGGCTCAGGCACGGACACAAGATTTTGCAGTTGCCGGATTTCTAGGGGAAGCCTCCTTGGCTGCCTAATCAGCAAAACTGCTTCCTATGGCCTTGGGAGAATCATCTTTTTGATGTCCTTTACAGTGTATTATGGCCACCTTTTTTGGTGGCCCTATTAGTAGTTCTAGGATTTGGGGGATATTTTTAATTTCTTTTCCCTGCTGATGTGAGGAGTCATATATTATAGATATTTCCATGAACATGGCCTGATGCAAAGGCATTACAGCTATCCATAAGATGTTTGCCCTCTTTCCTCACCTATGGTGGACAGCCTGGGTCAAAGCTATTAATTTAGCCTCTGGGTAGACATCCCATAATCCAATGCCTGAGCCCAAATGACCTTGTGTTGGTATACCACAGCTGCCCCAGCCCCCCATATCTCACCCTTTACAAAGCCACTCCCTTCAGTGTGCAGACCCTTATCAGGCTGAGCCCAGGGGGTGTTGTTGAGATCAGATCAAGATCCTTGGATGGTGTGGGCCACGTCTAGGCAGTCATGAAGGAGCTCACCAGGGTTATCATCTGGGAGGAGTGTAGCCAGGATGAGAGCAGTGGTCTTCCTGAACTGGATGTGGGGCTGGTCAAGGAGAAAGGCCTGACAATGGGTGATGTGCACATTGGAGAGCCATCTGTCAGGGGTAGTCCAGAGGAAGGTCTATACCACATGTGGAGAAGTCAGTATGAGGTCCTGACCTATTGTCCATGTGTCAGAGTGGAGAGGGTATTCTAAGGGGGTAGTCACCACTACTTCTCTGAAGCAGGTTGACCAGCCAAGTCTACCAAGTCTAATCCATTGGATAAGTTGGCATTAGGTCATCTCCAGGCTCCTAAACTTTGGTCAGGACTCCCTTTGCTGTCCCCTAGGCCTCATTTATGAACCGATATATGGCTAGTTATGCCAGGGCGAAGACCAGGATCTGTTTTAAGGTCTCAAGACCTCTTGTTCCTTTTCACCCCATAGGAAAACAGCAGCCCCTCCCATGACTGAGGATAGTGGTTTTGCGATTTTAGCAAAACTTGGTATCCACAATCCAATATCTCACTGTCCAGAGGAATTCTCAGACTTGCCTCTTGACCTTTAGTTGAGGAGCTTGTAGGATTGCCTACTGCATCTTTGGGACAGAGTGTGTTTTCCTGTTTCCCAATTATAACCCATGTAGGTAGGTTTCGTTGTACATAATTGGGCCTTCCTGGCAGAGACACATAGCCACAGTCTTGAAACTCCCCCAGCAGGCCTTCTGTGGCATGTCTACAATTGGCCTCCATGTCAGAGAGCAATAGTAGATCATCTACATACTGTAAGAGGGTAACCTCTGAGTAATTCTGCCCAAAGGCAAGGTCTTCACTGAGAGCCTTGTCAATCAAGGTGGGTGAGTTTTTAAATCCTTGTAGCAATCTAATCCAAGTAAGTTTTTCATTAAATCCCTCTTCTGGATCTATCCAGTTGAAAGCAAAAATAGGTAGGCCTTCCCTAGCCAGCCACAGGATGAAGAAAGCATTCTTCAGGTCCAGAACAGTGCAGACTTATTTTCTGGGGACAAGAGACTGAGGAGGGATGCAGGTTTGTAACTGTCGCGTCCCCCCTTGTCCAGCAAGGAATGACGCAACAAATAAAAG
>CAJQZJ010032173.1:0-56526 GCA_907164525.1 Lophiomys imhausi
ATGCTAAGCCATATAACTCTTATAATCGTGGCCTATTTATTTCTGTTATTTTGTATTGTATTTATAGTTTTAAGAAAAAGAACCATTATTTGGACTGAAAGGGAGAGCTGTTGGGGGGAAAATAAATACCTTAAACTAAAAAAAAAAAAAAAAAAAAAGAAGGGAAGAGGATGGGGGGTTGAGGGGGAGGAGGGTGGAAGGGTGGGACTGGAGGGGGGAGTAGGGAGGGGATTGTGATTGAGATGTAACTTGAAGAAATAAAAAATAAATTATTAAAAAAAACTATGTATGAAGAAAATATTGACTCATGCCACCTTGACCTACACACAGACTGTTCAGAATCACATGGCTGTTGAGGGAAAGTCTAATATCATTGCTTCTGATAGGTTAAATTCAATGCTGAGATCTGGTTATTGCTCCTTCTGAGGCATTCTCTTGTTTGGTTAATAAAAGTCGCTTATGGCCAATTAGCTGGACAGAAAGAGTATGGGAAGGCGGGACTTCCTGTGATTAGACCAGGAACCCTGGGCACACACAAAGATTCTCTCTCTTTCAGCAGGGAGACACAGAAGGAGACAGAAGTCTGGAGAATGCTGGAAGGTAATTGCAGGCACATGGCGGTTTGGGATTAGGTGATTCGGGTTAACTTAGAGTAGCTAATTGAGAGTCTGCCCAGCTAAGGGCTAAGCATTAAAACATTAAAAGGTCTTGATGTGTTCAATTATTGGGGAAAAGATTGCAGCAACTTACAGGTCCTCAGTCCAAGCAGTCCGGGTGGGGGAGGGGGGAGTGAGCCATTGGAATTCCAGACTCCCAGACTCACCTGAGGCCCAGGTGAAGCTGCCACCAAGCTGCTGGTAATTCTACTGACCTAATATAACAACTTAAATTAATTAACAGAGTTTAGGTTACAGGTGGTGTAGGCCACCCTTGGTCCCAGGGCTCTTTCTCCAGGATAAGTTAGGTAACCTGTTAAGGCACGTGGGCCAGGCTGCCACTCTGCCAAGCTGCCAGCTACTCTGCCAGCCTAATCTTACAGTTTATATTTACTAATAACTACATTAATTAATTAATTTGCAGTTTCACATGGCATAGATTTTTGTTTTAGGTAAATACTTAAATGTAAAGTACCACAGTCATTCTCACTCTATTCTTCACATTAGTTTCCAAACTTACATTAATGAAACCCTGAATAATTCCTTTCACACAATTTACTTTTCCTCTGCCATCCAAGTCACTTTTGAACAAGGGAAATAATGAAAGAAGGGTGGCCCCACAGTACAGCTGAGTTCTGAGCCCTTAGGACGTGGTGAGGATGAATCAGCAGGGGCAACTGGGTGCAACAGCATAACACGCAGCACATGAAAGAGACTTTCATCCCTCAATTCTGTTTCTGCCATTTCTGTTTACTATTAAAAAGAACTATAAATCATGTTGTTGTATCAGTGTTTATTTTTGTGGTCTTCAATCAAATGTGATGAATTTGACTAGAAGAATAAAATGTGGGTTTGGTGTTATTGGCTGTAATGTACTGTCTTTCAATGTTTTTTCTTAAAAATATTTATCTTTAGCCGGGCGGTGGTGGCGCACGCCTTTAATCCCAGCACTTGGGAGGCAGAGGCAGGCAGATCTTTGTGAGTTCGAGGCCAGCCTGGTCTACAAAGCGAGTCCAGGACAGCCAGAGATATTCAGAGAAACCCTGTCTCGAAAAACCAAAAAAAAAAAAAAATTTATCTTTGAACAGTATTGAATGTTTTTGTTTAGGCAGTGAGAGTTCAATAAGGAAATAGTAAACATCAAAAAACGTTTCTATTTGTCAATATTAAACATAATCATTGAACATACTATAAAATATGTAAGTATTTTAAACAAAATATTCAATAGAAAACATGGTTCTGTATTCTAATTAATTCATTGTAAAAAAATGAACACAGTCATTTCCTTCTAGGTGTTTATGCAATGTAACTTTTCAAAACCCTTCAGCAAATAATGGAGTTCATTCAGGTCTCCCTTGATGATGTGCTACCCCTATGGCATACAGTGTTACATATACTAGACCAAATGCAGTACTGTATTGACTTTATGTTGAGGGCTCAAGAAATCTGTTAGCTCTGCACATTCTTATAAAATGTTTCCAAGGCTATGTGGAAATATCTAGACATTCATGCCAAAGAATAAGAAATCTGGTAGCAACTTACCTTTTGTCCTGAACTATAACATTCTATGCCAACCTGCACCCAACCAATATCCAACCAGGTCATCCAACCAAGATGGACAGAGGTACCAATACAAAACATCTGCAGCTATGCTAAAAAAAAAATCTACCTGACCAGGACTGGAAAACAATAATTATAATCATACTCTTTGCATCTCTTTAATCAATAGCAATGTTATGTCTACAAATAAATAATTATGTACATGAAAACATGGTAAAAAAAAAAGGTGATAGCTTCTCTTTAGTATTCTGTATCTGTATGCTATAGAACAATTTATAGTTACTATTAGATATACCATGAATTGATGTAGGTGGTGAATACTTATCTAATATCTATATTAGTAAATGGAACTGATTATCATCAGACATAAGAGTAGGTAGCCAATAAGTGTCTAAAATTTTACTGAATCAGTTATACCAAAGTCACTCAAATTTCTTTAAAAGGTCAACATTTGCTAACACTGCCCTTCTCAAATATTTTACCTTATCTCCAAATTACTTCAGCTCTTAGAGGTTTAGAAAACCAGGTTGAACTGTGGTAACCCTTAATTTACTTACAACTTTTTAAGCCTCTTAACTACCTTTTTAAAGCCAAACAACAAAAATATCCTTTCTATATAGGAAACACACTTATAAGCTGATATCCAAGAGTGTGTGAGCTATCTGGCACCCTGCAGTCTAACTTTCTAAACTGAAATTAAGACCCTTTTTTCCTTTCATTCCAATAGGATAAGTATGTCTTTGATAAATTATCATTTGAGAAATTTATATTTTATTTTTATTATAATTTTTAAGCTAAGTTGCCCCCTTTTTAAAATTTTTGTTTTTTTTTTCAAGTTACCTCTCAAACATAGTTTTCTTCCCCTCCAGTCCATCCCTCCCTCCCACCAATTTTTCTCTATCCTTCCTTCTCTCCTATGTAGGGGAGGAAAGACTTTAAAAAATGAGATATAGACATAATATAGGAGTGATAAAGAAAAAAGGGATAGATTATTGAATATGCTCTTATATCTTTGTATATTGATACAAAATTAAGGTTAACTCTTTTAAAGGTATTGTACCTAGGTAAAGCTTTAAAATGCAATGTGAAGTTTTGGCCCATTGATAGCAAGTGTCACAAACTGTTTAGAATAATTAAGAGATGCAAACTAAAAGTCATTCAAACATGTCATTTGGTTAGATACTATCATAGTTTATCATAGATGTTTTCTAAGTTACCAGAAATCAATTTGCTAAGAGACAAGCAACATTTGGTTATCCAAATATATGGAGATAGATAGATGGTTTTCAAAAACCTCTGTAGAATTTGGCATTGAAAGAAGTTTTCTTAAGATTTTTTTTTTTTTGATATTGAGACATGCCAGCTCCTTACATTACCCCCTATTCTACTCCAAGTAGAGGATGAGCATCGAAGAATCTCCATTTGGAGATGGTTAGATGCTTGCATTAGTGGCAAGCCTGTCATTGGGCAAGAAAAATCCATTGCTTCAACTGTAAACAGAATGCTGTCCGAAAAAAACAAACCTTGGAAGCAGATATGTCGACAGCCTAGCTATGCCAAGACAGGGTAGGCAAGACCTTTATAATTCCTGCTTTACAATTAATATCTGTCAGAGATACTGAGCTAAGAGCCTGAAAATAGATGCTTCAATGTATTATGAGAAATTGGGGACTGTTCAGGCAGCTAGTTGTCTGTCATTTCTTGGTTTTGGAAGCTGCTGGCTCTTCACTTCCTGTATAATCAGATGTATTTATCCTTCTCAGGTCTTTGATGTGGTTCAAGACTAGATAGTGATAGTCACATAGTTACATTTTAAGCTGTCTAGGAATTAAAAGGATGTTCTAGGTAAGAAGGTTTTAAGTTGGTAATGCAAGTTAGGATGGAAAATGAGCTAGTTATAGAACTTAAAACTCATGGAGATAGACAGATAATAGAATATTAATATCAGTTGTCAAATATGTATCGACTGGATATTGGGAATGTATGTTATTCCTCATAATTTTCATAATTGTGGCCTAATTATTCAAAAGAGGGAATTATGAATTCTGGGAGAAGGGAAAGAGGGTGGGAGGGTGGGATGGTGGGCCCAGGAGGAGTGGAGGGACGGGACTGTGATGGAGATGTAACTTGAAGTAATATATAAACATTAAAAAAAAAGCCAACATTAGCCAAATGTGCATCCTTTTTTGGAAGTAACATACTTGGCTTTGCATTTTACTGATGAGTCATCTAGAATCAGAAGAAATCATTTATTTCAACCACTAAAGAGGATCTTTTGGCTGTAAGAAGCAGGGGAAGGTGATCAGTACAGCCCAGAACTCTAAATTAGTAAGAACACATGACAACTTTGGAGGCAGTGGTATGAAGTACCAAAATTCAAAATAGGTAAAAAGAAAACAAGAGAAATGCAAAAATATACTGAAGTTATCTTTGTGTCTATTTATCCAGGTTTATGTCCAGTTGACTGTAGTCCAATCTTATGAAGGCATTTTCTCTGCTAACATTCACTCTTCTCTGATGATTATAACTGTGCATTTGTCATATACCTAACAACCACAACAATGCAAGGGAATTGTCAGGGTTTCAATCTGAAATGGTCTCTGAAAACACACACATTCTTAGCTAGTAGACAGTCTTTCGGGAAGTAGTTGGATTAAAGGGTTCTAACATCAGCAGTGCATCCATCCATTGGTGTATTCGTAATTTGATGGCACGAAGATTGGTGGAAACCAGGAGTAGTGCCTGCCTCCCAGGTGTCATGAGTGACCAGTCTTCCTCTGACATGCCATACTCACATGGTGTTTTTGTCTTTCTGTAGAGCTGAATACAATGGACCCATCCTATCACTAGCTGAGCTTTAAGAAATCGTTCAGCCAAAATAAACTGTTCCTCCTATAAGTCTTCATTCTCTGTGACAGAATCTTTGCCACAGCAGTATAAATGTGAATAGCATGATATATCCATGTCACCAATCTGCCATCTATTAAATCTAAATATATCCTAAAAGTATGAGTAAGATGGCTATTGTAACAATATCCACAGAAGATGCTGTGCTAGACTTACTTGGTCTTCTACAAGAGATTTTTGTGATGTTACAAATATGATACTCACAGAACATGATGGGTTTGGATCTTTGAATTTCTATGAATATATATATATATATATATTCATATGGGAAGCAATGTATATTTATAACTTTCTTTTTAGGGTTCAGTTTAAAATCCACCATCATAAATATGATATGAAGTATTTGAACTGTCAAGACATTGTTTCAGAGTATAACAAAGAAAATTGATGATACTGTTTAAGATAAATAATTTAAAATAACATTTAATTTATTTATTATAATTAGAATAAACCTATTTGTTCTGGTCTGCATTATTTCACCCAGGTTAGAAGCCCAATTTGCACTCTGTGGAATAATGCCTGACAACAAGCTGGTCCATATAGTAAGATGAAGATTACTAAACCATTCATGATCAAATGCCAGAACAATCCCAGCATCACATCAACTATATTCTGTTGGTGCTAGTGGTCATAATGTCTCCACTCCTGTGATGGGAAGAATAAAGGGAGCAGGTCACTGTATCACAAAGGTTCAAGCAAATCTTATCAAGGTCACATTGTCAAAAGTTTAAAGGAGGGAATATCTTAGAAGATGCAACCTGGCATGAAAGCATATTTGTCAAATTTTGCTATTTAAATATTGATACAATTAGCAACTGAAACCTTTATTTTGAAAAATATAGTAAGTGACATCACAGTTAAATGAGAATCACTGGTTGGGTATCAAATATTTCTCCAATTCAAGTATATAGTCTTTTAAATCACTGTAATTCTATATGAAAGGTTTTTATTAGTATTTAGTGAACAGAAATATTGTACTTATTCATAGATGACCGTAGATAATGACATCTACAGCATGTATCCATGACAGATAGATTCATTAATTGAGCACATAATATGTACTAAGCATTGTCTCTAAAATATTTACCATATAAAACTACTTTGTTAAATGTCATACCAGCTACAACCATTTTATTTAATTTTATACAATGATAAGCAATTTTCTCCCAGAAAAAAAAAATTGATATTTTAAGAATTGTAGTTTGAGTATGTACCACCTGATTGCGAGTAAATAAATCTAATAAAACTAATATGGTTTCTCAGATGGACAGAGAGAAGAAATTTGCCTTTTCACTTTTCATTATTGCTATTGTTTTTATGAAATTATTTCCAAGACGTTTCCATTTTAGAGTTACAAAATATGTTTTCAGTAACCAACAAATCCAACTTCTTAGAAAGTGAAGAAATGTAAGAGAATGTGCCTGATGTGTAGACGGCACACCCTTTCC
This sequence comes from Lophiomys imhausi, assembly GCA_907164525.1. Classification (NCBI taxonomy): domain Eukaryota; kingdom Metazoa; phylum Chordata; class Mammalia; order Rodentia; family Muridae; genus Lophiomys; species Lophiomys imhausi. Next base: position 6,572 of record CAJQZJ010032173.1, read on the forward strand.
CCTAACAAAAGCCACACTCAGTGTATCATAACAATTACACAGTGGTAACAAATATCTTTTTCTCAGTAATCTTTCTTGGGTATCTATGACTCTGCTCCTATTTATTTCCTTCTTTGGAAGTGTCAGTATAATGCGAACACAACAAAGTTCTTAGGAACTTCAGAGCAAATAGATAAAGCTGAGGACAATAAACATGTGTAGTGTAGGTCATTCTGTTGAAGGACTTTTCTCTTATTGGATGTCCAGCTGAAGAAAATCTTAAGATTCCCCAAATAGCTGAAATGTTGACAACAGAATACCTTGAACAGATGAGACTCTGAATCACTAAAAAAAAAAAAAAAAAAGCTACTGAAAATCTGTGTCTGCCTTGGCACAGAAAGATCATATTTCCTATTTGCTTATAGCTGAGTTGTTGAATTTTACAGCAGTATATTTATTCTAATTATTGGAATTATTGAAATAAGATAGAAAATAGAGCTTGAGATGGATTATCATCTGTACTCTCAGAACCAGTAATAGTAGAAGAACAAGCTATTGGTGATGTATTAAGGTTATCTACACTTCAGAAAAATAAACCCAGATATTATTTGTATGTTTTTTTATACATTTCAAGTATTGTTGCTGGTATATTACCTCACATATTCACTTTTAAAGTAGATTTGAGGTCTTTGTTAGTTGTCTGTGGAGCAGAGATAATTATATCTTATGGTGTTCCTAAATCCTCCGACTTCCATTGCTCTAGCTTCAACACCAGAAGTTGAGTAAGGAATTGTGTGTTTTCTTTATGTGGTCAGGCTGGACACATGGAAGTATTGAATTTTCTGACTGCCAAACAGATCAAATTATACATGCTAGACATGTAGATAAATCCAGCTTTCTTATGACATGTTTGTTCCAAAAAGAAACATGAAATGGGATTTTTTAATAAGATCTTAGGAATGCAAATAAAGAATGCTCATCCAACAAACATGAATTCTTCATGTAAAACACCATAAACTCTTATTTGGAAAAATTCTACTTAAAAACAAAATAATTACATTGCTTGGAGACGGACATTAGCACTATGTAATCAGAACCTTCAATCTAGAAATAAGATGAATAATTTAAAGCTCAAGCGTTAGGTATACTTTAATGCTATTATGGTAGATTTTCAGTATATTTCTAGGTTATTATGGCAATTGTGAATTAACATTGTGATTTATCCTTGCAATATTTAACAAACAAATCATAGACTAAAATGTCAAATATTAAAATGTTAGTATTTAGTTAATATTTAAAAAATTAAATTGGAGGATTGATAGATACCTTATCTGTTAAGAGAACTCAATTCCCAGTGGCTACATGGTAGCTCACAGTCACCTGAAATTACAATTTTAGAATATCTGATGCCCTCCTTGGGCCACTGTGTGAATCTACATCCATATAGTACACATAAACGCATGCAGTTTCATACACACACACACACACTCTCACACACACACACACACACACACACACACACCCCAAAATAAACAAATAAATAAGGTTTTTTTTTTTTTAAAATAGTTAAATTGAAAACCTTCCATGTTGCCTGCAATCTGCTGACCACACTGGCTCTGGTGGGAGGGGGGAGACAGTAGGCTAGAAGGTGCAGTGTCAACACGCAGACCCTGAGAGTTGCAATGCAGAGGCAGACTCCATCATTTAGGAAAGGAAGTCCCTTTTTATGCTCTGCACCCATTGTCCCATTGGCTCCCAGGGTGCAAACTGCTGCTGTGGATCCTCCTCATTGGCTCACATCTCATTGCCTGGTGATGTCATCAGTCTCCAGGCAGGTCTGGGCAGAGAAGGGCTCTATGTGGGAAGCCCAGCCATGCAAGCATGTTGTTTAGCAGTCAGCTCCATTTGCATGGCCTGATAACAGGGACCACATCCTGCTTTACCAGTGGGCCTTATGCCTGGTAGGGCAGGGCATATTCCTTCTACATAGTCCTTCATTTCCATATTTCACAAAAGACTGAAATTATAGCTTATTTTAGCAAAATAAAGTTGAGGGGTAGCCAACATACTCACACGTGTTTGTATTTCCTCAACCATGCCAGACATTTGGGTGATAAATTGTCAATATTTGTGACTTTATTTTTTATTTTATTTTTTTAAATATTTATTTATTACTTCAGGTTACATCTCCATCACAGTGTCCTCTTTCCATCCCTCCCAGTCCCACCCTCCCACCCTCTACCCCCATCTCTTCCATCACACTCCTCTGGAGTGGAATGTCCCTACATAACAATCCCCTGCCCCCTTTCAGCAGTCATATGAGGGCTAAGAGCCTCCTCATATACTGGGGGCCTACAAAGCAGCACCACTGGGGCAAAGTGTCTCATTGACAGGAAACAAAGTCTATGTTTATGTTCCCTTTGGTGCACTGGTGGTAGTATAGATATTCTGTACTATATGGCTAAAATCCGATTATAAGTGAATAGATGCCATGTGCATCCTTCTGGGTCTGGGTTAGCTCACTCAGGATGAGCCTCTCTAGTTCCATCCATTTGACTGCAAATTGCATGATTTTGTTGTTTCTCAAAGTCACAAATATTTTTTTCGAAACAACAAAAAAATTTGTGACTTTAATCTAAAAGAAAAGTAAATGTTTAATTTAAGAACCACTTAAAAAGAATAAGTGAGTAAATGAGGTGCCCTATCTCTATAATTTTTATCACAATCTCTATCTTTTCTGTTTCTCTCTATCCCTTTATCTCTCTGTGTCTCTGTCTCTCTGTCTTTCTTTATGTGTATGTCATTCTCTCTATTTATACTCTCAATATATATTATAGTATTACATATGCTATTAGTAGAATATATATAATATAAATTATATATACATATATTGCTAACATTCTCTACATTGACTTGTGCAAAGGATTTAATGACCAGTGTCCATTTTTGCACCAATCTAATAGGTCATGGGAACAATAGCTGCTTAAGCAGGAATTACAGAGTAGGAAATCCCAAGTATAGGAGTTCTCTTAAGTTATACAACAGTTGCTGGACAAGTTAAATATGCATATATATTTTAAATCTCATCTACCAGCCTAAAGTAATACTAATATGTAGTTACTTGTCCGAAGCCATAAATTTAAAAGTAAGTTCTTTTGTTTTGTTTTTAAGTTTGGGTATAGTGTCTAAGCTTTGCAAGTTGCCTAAAGTACTAGTGTACACTTCATTCACTTATTCTCTAGCTCTTTCATTTTGAACAATGAAAGATCTTTATAATTTTTAAAGGGATATCATGTGAAGAGCATGCTTACAACCCTTACATGATGACTCTGAGACATCATCAATTCATTCCCAGATGTGTTTTATCATAGAACATAAGCTTTCATGGGGAAAAGATCACTTGAGGATAAAGAACCTTGGATTGCTAAAGAGCCATAAATTACACATTCCAATGAGTTGACAGACTCAGCTAGGAAAAAAAAAAAGAAACAAAACTGGGAACTCTAAAGTTTAACATGTAAGTATGTTGCCTAAAACCATTAAAAGGTTTGTTTGTGTGAAATTCTTATAATAATATTCTAAAAACCCTGCTGAGTAAACAGGGTAGGTTTCCCCTTGAGGAGACTTCCCAGAGCCAGTGATGTGACTTTTCTGTACTGCAGTGGTTTACAAACTTCCTGATGCTGAAACCCTTCAATACAGTTTCTCATGTTGTGGTCACCCTCAAACATAAAACTATCTTCATTGCTACTTCATATCTGTAATTTTGCTATAAATATCTGTGTTTTTCAATTGTCTTAGGTGATTCCTATGAAAAGGCAATTTGACTGCCTCAGGGGTCATGGTTGGTTGCTCTACTCCCAAGAGAAAGGAAAAATATACTTGACTGACTTCACTCTTAGAGTTGTTGTAGGCCTGCTCTCATAGTTTCTGCCACTTTATTGTAAACTTGTTCATAGTTATCTGTGGAAGGCTGTCATTGTAAGGAATATTTTTCCTCATGATCTTTATCATAAGTGACCGCACCTCTGCATCACGGCTTTATTACAACCTCAGGAATGAGCTTTCCTAGGCAACTTAAGAGGACAGTGATGGAACAAAAGATGTGGAGTTCTCCTGGCTGTGAGAAACTTGGTGAAACTCAATGAACTGATAGACAAAGTATCATTCTGAAAATATGTCTGGTCCTTTTTATGGAGATATTTTACAATTTTATGTGGGCCAAAGAACCCCAATTTACCATCATTCATAAACCAAGCAGGATGTAACTATATGACCCTTATTCTATACAAAGCTGTGTGGTAGTGGGAGGAACACTGGGAGAGAAGATGACGGAAAGTTGTAGCCCTGGGCATGAAGGGACCTGCAGTCTTATAAGAATACAGGAACTATGTTGGCAATGGGTTTCCAGGAAGTTTAAGGGCCTCATGATTGCATATCCTCTTAATCTCTCTTTCTAGGCACCATATCTGTCTCTTTAATTTTCAAGTTTCAAAATGTAGTCATTCTTTTAGGATTGTGCCATAAAGTCCAGAAAAGTTTATAATGCTTGAGTCACAGCTCCCTACTTTTAAGTTTCTGCATTAATCTATGACCAGTATAACTCTGGATCAGGGTCCTGTGATATTAACATCTACATGATGCCATTTTCTCCTTTTTTTTTTTTTTTTCATTCCACAAAGCTTAACTGTTCTGGTACAGCCAGAGGTTATTTAATGCCAGCATTTGATCTCCAAATCCTTCATTATAGAAATCTAACCAACTTCAGCCCAGTTCAGCTCTAAATACTCTCTTCTGCAACATCTGTAAAACTCAGCATAATTCATTGGTAGCAGGGTGAAAATCACCTTTTCTAGACTCAGGAGAGTTTGGACAGGCTAACACTATTCTGCCTTTTTCTCAGTTGAATAAATCTTTCTCAAATTCATCTTGCCAGAATAATGTTCTTCCTAAAGGAATTTTCCTACTTATAAGATTGACTTAAAAGTCAATCTTATCTATCTAATTTTACTTACACCAGAAATATAGTATCACTTTAACGATGCTATCTCCTTTCTAAACAATTCTAAGTCACCATAGAATGGCCTACTACCTTGCTATGACTTCACTGTTACTTGGTAAAGACTGCAGTCCCTGTTCTGATAGGTGCTGGTAGAGTTTCTCACTTTTCTCCCCAGTTTCAATCAAGTTCTTGTGAGTACCTCCAATATGTTGCAACTAGAATGGCCTTTTTAAAGACACAAGTCTGACTGTTTCATTCCACTTAAAATACTTCCTTAGTTTCAAATTCTGTTTTGGAACATGTCAGATCTCACTTTAGATTGAATGAATGAAAGTTTTTATCACATTAATATGGCTACACCTTCAACACTTATTTATCATCATTTATTCTCTTGTCTAACTTCATCTTGGTACCTTTCACCAACACTTCCTCTCTTTATCTTAGGGTAAGAATTTCTCTATTCTGTTTCTGTGACTAAGATTCTTTTATACCAAAAAGAGGCATATAGCTTCTGAGCCTGGCTTACTTCACTTACAACAATCACCTCCAAACCCTCTCATGATCCTGCAAACTTCAGAATTTTCTTTCTTATTATTCCATTTGTATATGTGCCAATTTTTTAATCTTTGCATCCACTGACAGGCTGGTTAATTTTATATGTTGGTTATTGTAATAATACTGCAGGAATCTGTGAGTACAGGCATGTCTTAGATATATTCATGGTGAGTGCTACTCTGAAGTGGTGAAAAGCTTTCCTCCATTTTTCTCATGTCTATGACAAAGTGCCTGGCATAATCTACCTAAAAAGATGAAAGATTTCTTTTTGACACATGGGTTTGGAGGGTTCAGTCTGACTTCATGATTTTTGAGTCCCTATGTGGGAGAACATCCTAGGCAACATGAGCATGTGGAGGAGGAGGTAGTTCATTTCATTGTGGACAAGAAGTACAGAAAAAGAGATACACAGATGTAACCTTCAAACTCTGGCCTTTAGTGACCCATTTCCACTGACTTTTCCCAACTCCTGAAGCCCCCAATTTCCCAAAAGATTATCACAAGCTAAGGACTAAAGGTTCAACATGTACCTGTGGGGTACATTTGAAATTCATACCTAGTTTCATGTCTGTAATTTTATGGAATGTTTTTTAAAGTAAAAAATATAAGCTTACAGTGTATTTGAAATTAAAATGTTATAGAAACCGACAAAAAGTTTTGGTTTCTTGGGGGATAGATATGTTGCAATTACAAGAAGGAAGATATGACAATAAAAGGGTTGTGTTACATAGATCTTTTTGTTGGTTACACCAATGAGTTAGTAATTAAATAGCATAGGAATTTATATATACATGGTATAAATGCAAGTCCCTGACTTTGATATCATATATTACTATTGCTAAAAAATAACCCTTACTTTAAATTACAAGAGCTACATAAGATTTCTCTGTGCTGTGTCTGAAACTTCTATGGGATCTATAATAAAATTAGAAGGTTCTAAGTTAAAAGTAATATTGACTGTAAAGAACAAGATCTTATCTAATAGGAATGAATACTGTGGGACTAGATAAAAATTGAAACTGTAACTTTGTTAACAATATTTATTAGTAACTATATATTGTAATATTAGGCTGGAGGAGCAACCAGCTGCCTGGCAGAAGAGCAACAGGTGTGTCAGGGAAGCTGGCAGGGTAGCTTCAAGATACTTATTAATAAATATAAACTGTTATATTAGACCAGCAGAATTGCCAGCTTCCTGGAGTGACAGCTGCCAGGCCTGGATTGCCTTAAATGGTGCCCTAGCCCACTGGGGCCCCTTTTCCAGTAATTAAATACACGAAGATCAATGCTTAGCCCTTAGCTGGGCAGATTCTCAACTATCTCACTTAAATTAATCCCTGACCAGTTAATCCTGGCCAACCATGTGCATTGTCATGCCTTCTTGGATCACAGAGTTCACAAGTGGACATCCTCCTCTCAGGCAACCTGGAAGGGGACTTCCTTTTTGTAAAACCTCGGATTTTTTCCTGGACCCAGGAAGTCCCACCTTCCTATACTCTTTCAGCACAGCAAATTGGCCATCAGTGACTTTTATTAACCAATCAGACAGTGTCTCAGAAAGGGCGGTAACCAGATTTCTAGCACTGAAATCAGCCTCCCAGGACCAATGCATTAGACTCTCCTCCAACAAAAAACAAATACTACTAAATGAAAGGAAAACAAAATAAGTGAAACAAAGACGGATTCATCTATTTTTGTTTGTTTTTACCCATTTATGGCAATGTTAAAGATTAAGTCTGGGCACCATGCATGTTGGGGAGGCATTCATCACTGAGTCATATTCCCAACTCCTCATTTGCTTTTTTGTAATAAAAAAATAACTTCATTCTTATAAGCAGAACATGCACAATATGCAAAAGCAGAATATGTAAATAGGATAATTTTTAAAATAACACATTTTAAATTAAAAACATATGAATGGGCTGTTAAATTAGAGAATTCTTAGTGCACTCTTTCTCTTTCTACAATCACAATAGATAAAATTTATAAATGAAAATAAAATTTCTATAATGAACAGATTATGCATCTTAAAAACATTGAATGGACTGTTAATGTAGAGAATTCTTCTCTCTCTCTCTCTCTTATTTCTTCAAGTTACATCTCAATCACAATCCCCTCCTAATCCCCTTCTGGTCCTACCCTCCCATCCTCTTCCCCCTTAACCCCCCCATCTACTTCCTTTTTTTTTTTTTTAGTTAAGGTATATCTTCTTCCCCCCAACAGCTCCCCCTTTCAGTCCAACAAATGGCTCTTTCTCTTATAACAACAAATACAATACAAAACAACAAAAACAATGCACTCTTTCTCTTTCTATAATCACAATTAGATAAAATTTATAAATGAAAATAGACTTCCTATAAGGAACAGATATATGCATTTTTAAAACATATTGAATGTAATTTACCAAAGCCACACTCCAGGGCTGCACTGCCAGCAACAGAACAAGAAACTTATTTTGTTTTAACTTGTGTTTAAACACAAATCAAACAATGGTATTTTTTCTATATTTATCTTCAATGTTTCCCCAGTAGCTTGTTCTATCAATTTATTGTTATCAATGTCAATAAAAATATAAATGATCAATTTCCTATTAAATATTTAGTAGGAACTGCTTGTAGCTATATATTCACCACATTAACATTGAGGTGATGCTTGTTGTTCATATACAGTAATAGATTCTCAGACGTCTTTTTGTTTGGCTTTTGAGCATTGGTTTTTATCTTCCATGGAAAACTGTGTTTTGTTCCTGCTATATCTAGATAAATTAGCATCAATAACTTCACACAAAATATCATATAACCCTAGTTCTCACCAAACATTCTTAAGAGTTAAAATAAGTATTGTTTTTTTTATTAAGGGAAGCACTGAGTTTATTCAATAATTTAAATTTTTATAACCTTTCCATTTGATATACCATCTTTTATCTCGTAAGATCAAAGTCAGTTTCTACTAGTCTTCTATATCACCACATGGTAAGTGTAACAATCTTGAACTCAGTGTTTAGTACTTCCTTAAATCATAAACTCTGATATAACAGGGAACACTGATCTAAGATATTTTTCACAGCAAGACATTGGTAATCAAACTCATTAGAGGGTCAACCTATATTCTAGTGAAAGGACCTTATTGGAGTAGCTATTCCACATGCTTACATACTGAAGATACACCTACCTCAAAATAACTGATGCACAGCCCCAAACCTTATATTGGAAGTATGATTTGACATGGGTTTTTACTACAGATTTCCAAGAAAATTTCTTTGCTATCAATTTTTACTTGTATGTCAGTACTTTTGTTTCCTGTAGACATGCCAGCCCAAAATGGTATATAAAAGAAGTCACATAGCAGCAATATTTATATATGAGATGTTGAATGTTTGCATATGTAGACTTGTCAATCCAATATTCTTTGTTTTTAATAATTTGTTTGATTTTAACACATTATTGATATGCTTTAGTTAAGTATTTTAGAGTGTTGATGATTTTATGCTTTATTATCCAAAGAACGTTCAAATATTACATATCTTATCAAAAGATAAATATTTTTTCACAAGTAAAACATCATGGCTTTATTGCATCATCAGTTATGAAGCACACTGATCTCTGCAGTCTAGAATTTAAATGCCTAAGTAAGATACATATGAATTGAGGTTCAGCTTTTTCTAATGGCATCCTTTAATCCTATAAATGTATTTCTTATAACAAGCCTAGTAAAACTCATTCTTTTCTGTATAAGTCATAAAATGATACATGATACAAGTTATATTTTTTCAGATTGTCCTTTTTTAATATTTATTTATTACTTCAGGTTACATCTCCATCATAGTTCCCTCTTTCCACCTCTCCCAGTCACGCCCTCCCACCCTCTACCCCCTATCCCTTCCATCACACTCTGGAAAAGAATGTCCCTACATAATAGTCCTCTGCCCCATTTCAGCAGTCATATGAGGGCCAAGAGCCTCCTCATACACTGGGGGCCTACAAGGCAGCACCACTAGGGCAAAGTGTCTCACTGACAGGAAAAAAAGTCTATGTTCATGTTCCCTTTGGTGCATTGGTTGTATTATAGCTATCCTGTACTATATGGCTAAAATCTGATTGTAAGTGAATAGATGCCATGTGCATCCATCTCAGTCTGGTTCTTTACTTTCTCTGTAGTCTACGACCTATGTGGCTTAATCACTGAATAAGTTTCCACTTTCCATTCATATACTTTCCTATTCAAAGCCACAATTTGTTTCTTTTTTAATAATTTATTTTTTATTTCTTCAAGTTACATCTCAATCACAATCCCCTCCCTACTCCCCCCTCCAGTCCCACCCTTCCACCTTCCTCCCCCTCAACCTCCCATCCTCTTCCCTTCTTTTTCTTTTTTTTTTTAGTTTAAGGTATTTCTTTTTCCCCCCAACAGCTCTCCCTTTCTTTCCAAAAAATGGTTCTTTTTCCTATAACTATAAATACAGTACAAAACAACAGAAATAAATAGGCCACAATTATGAGAGTTATATGGCTTAGCATACATTCCCAATGTCCAGTCCATATGTATTTGGCACCTGACTTTAACATTCTACTATCTAACCATCTCCATGAGTTTAAAGTTCTATATCCAACTCAGCTTTCATACTAACTTGCATCACAATTTTAAAAACATCTTCTTAGATCCAGAACACTCTCTTGATTCCTAAACAACTCAAATTGTTTCTATTTTACTTGTTCTTTCTTTGGCAATAATAACTAAAACTCATAAGCACTCAGTGATGGTTTTTGTTTGGATATAAGTTTTCAGTTCACCTGAATAAGTACGAAAAAGTGTGTTCACTGAATTATCAGCTGAATTTTGTTAGCAATGCTCTGAAATCTTACCAGTATCCTAACTTTTTATGCACTGAATTTTGGTGTATCTAAATAATTCATTTGGTAATTATGCAATAATTGAATCTTATTATAAAATTGACAATTATAGAGTATTAATAAGATATTTCATGTAACCTTTACTTTGATTGCAATTAACCTTTTATGAAAAAGCATAACAAATTAAAGTGACATTTTTCATGAGGTGGTATGATTAGAGAGAAGGAAAACCATTCACAATCGTTATTACATGCTTGCTCTATTCCAAGCATTTTCAAAAACTGAAACCGAAAATTCAGCAGTCTGACTTCTCTTTTAGATGAAGAAACTTAGGCTCAGGAAAGTTGAAACATCCTCCTAAGAGCCTCACTGAAGTCCCCGTGTGCCAGACTAAGATTTCACAACTTTGTAGGGCCTACTAGTCTTGACGTTGATAGAGGGCCATTTCAGATGTTTTAGTTGACTTCAGCTTTACTTTTTCCCACAAGAACCTTTTTAACTTCATTGCCAGACATATATCCTCTGTGATTTTCTCAATGTGAAAGGGAAGGTGGGGCTGCAAGGGATTTTGTAATACCCAATTCAAGAATCTAAACCATATGGCTTTCTTCTGTGTTTTCATACAGAGTGTTATCTCTACTCAGCAGTAGCAGTACATGGGTAATTACATCTACACACAGCAAACAACTATGCAATAGGTGTAATTGTTTCTACACAGAGCACCTCTCCAATGCAATCAGCAGTGACTGTGGAGACTCAAAAACAATGTGACCTTATATGTTTATAGTAGGAAAATGGAAATGGAAGCTTCCCTGGAATTACAAAGTGTGCTTTGGATGCAAATAATATACATACTAATATAGATTGTAGTAAACTTTCAGGCATAGATTTATAAGCATAGAAGATCTAACATTTCCTTAGTAATTAGTATTTTCTTAAGTGTGCAGACAAAGTTTCTCTGCTTCTGCAGCAGTTAAATATGTGTTTTTAGGAATAAAATAATGCTCTTTTGTTCCTCAACAGTTTGTAATTTACTGCACTGTTCAGTTTTAGAGTTGTTTGGGTAGCTAAGTCCCAGTGTAAAGCATATTTGTTAAACATTATTACAGAGTTAGCTAAGCAACTGAAGAGGAAGAGGACTCCAGCATCCCATGTGTAACTTGGAAAAGGAAATAGACTCCAGAGAGATGAAACCCTGAGAGCAACTCACTCAATGTGAGGGAACCCCTAAAAACAAAAGAACTATCATCTCAGCCCCTCCAGTGTCCTTAATGAAGACAAATTAATATTTTCCATTAATTATCCATTCTAAGCCATACACAAGTCAATGAGATGATTATAGATGGTGTTTTTCAAAGAGAAAAAGATCAACTTTTCTCAGGTATATCTGTGTGAGTATGAAATGGTATATTATATTAATATATAAATATGTTTATATATTAATATATTAAATATAACATATTAGTTATAGTATAATTAAATCATAATAAAGTATAATATAATATATTAATGTAAGTATAATATATTGATATATGTTAAATATTTCTAACTTAATATGATGGAAGAAAAAATCATTAGATATTATAGCAAGCAGGAAAAACACCAAATATTCATACTTTTTCCCAACAAATTGTGGCTAGCACTGGAATGATAACACAGCCATGTGAATCTGTTTGTCTTGCCTTAGCTGGGTTTGATTATAGGAATACGTGTTTGGTCAGTGAATCAGTGGCAGTGAGCAATGAACAAAAGAGTTTTCCTTTTAACAGTAAGTTATATTCCATTGCTTTAAAGCTGAACATTGCTCGTGAAATCTTTGCATTGTGTTTTTGGCTAGTATGATATTCAAAGCTAAAAGGAAATTAAATATTTAGAAGTACGATGTTTAGCCAAAAACATCCGACATCTACATTATTTTCTTATGTAGGCATATATGTTTATAAAATATATTCTAAGTGTTTGAAATATGGTGCGTAATAATTTGATGATTTAATTGTAAAAAAACTCCAAACATATGGGTTGCATTTCTCAGTTCTGCTACAGTCCCATTGGGTTTTAAGCAATGTGGAAAAAAATTCAATTTTGAAAATGTGAAAATTTGCTTGAAGATTTCAAAAAAATCTTCAGGATGCTGTCTTCCCAAGTACACAACTGACCTAAATCAGAGCATTTCTGTAAAAAAAAAAAAAAAAAGTGTGCTTTCTTCTTGTCAGCTTGTTCAACATCATCTATCAGGCAAAACAAAAAAATAGTTTTTGTTTTTACATGCATTTTTAAATATTTGATAATGAATTTAAGTTGAAACAGAATTTAATAAATGCTTCAAAACTGGGAGGAAACTAATGACCCAGGCATCCAGTGTTGTGTATTGGGTATTTTTAAAAATTTCTTTGCAAGTCAGAATGGACCACCTATGAAGTGTCATTAGACTTTACCCGCATCTCTGCTTCTTGATTTCGACACATGCACATAATTGCATGCAAATACAATTATGTATCACAGAAATTTCAGACTCGTGTTATTGAACAGTATCTTACTGAGAACTTACCTTACTTGAATTTGTTGTGGTAATCTTTATGCTTCTAAACATATGTCACATATGTTTCTCACAACTATGAGAAAATATAAAATCCACCCTACTTGCAGAGAATTGCAGTTTCCATGAATTGAATATTCAAATAACATTGCTTCTCATTCCTTTGCAGAGAACGTGTTTATATTTCTTTGAATTTAAGAGATGAGCCTCTCCTTCCCCACATCTCTTCCTAGACAAGTGTGAACTAGACACAATGTATCCAATATGCTCTGGTTTGCTTCCTAAAGCCTAAGTACATCTTTGTTCATCTGTTAGAACCTTTGGAATAATCTCCTTCTATTGTCTCTAAGTTTTTTCTTTTCTCTTTGATTCCAAACATTTCTTCACTTCTCCACATGTAGTCACACTCCAAGCCCTATTAGTTCTATGGATTCAAGTATGTATAATTTGCCTAATGTCCCTTCTCTTATTACTTTGGACTGAATTCTCCTCTTCCACCCAAATCATGTTACAGGGCATCACAAATATCCTGATTCAGTCCCATTTTAAGGCCCTTATCCAAGATGTTTTCATCCTTTGAAATATCATTTCCTGCCTCTCAAATGAATCAAGTCTAGTAATTTCTTAAGAAAAACTTATATTGCTGAGTAGAACTCTGAAATAAAATAAAATGAGAGAGGAAACATGATCATTGTATATACTTTGAAAGAACCAAAATTATTTTATACTTTTGTAATTTTCCTTCAAATATACATGAATACTGACTGAATTCAATATACATTTAGAGCTTTACCGTCCAATGTGTTTCAATGATTTTGAAACTTTGCTATACAGTTGGACAGACAGATGTAAACTAGAAAATTTTAGCACACAATAAAAATATATAAAAATCTCTATATGTTATCACAAACAAACTAAGTAGTAGACTTATTTGTCCCACAGTGTATAGACAGTATGCGTTTGTTAGCATCCTAAATCAGGGATGTGTATTACCTATAAGGACATGTAGTAAATTTAAAAAATTAACTGTCATTTTAAAGTGACAATAACACATTAAAATAAGTACTTTCAATATTTAAATTTGTGAGACTATTTGAAATATTCTAAGAAATGCTTTTAGGGGCTTGAAATATACCTTGATGTTAGGGCTTACATAACATATACAAAGGCCTGGACTTGAACCTCATTGTCAAGGAGGAAAAAATAAACCCACAACATTTTTTTTATAAACCCACAAAATTTTAATGACCACATATCTCCTATTATCCTTCAAAATAGGACTCAGATTCCCTTCGGTGCATTATATACATTAATCATCATTAGGCACAGTGCATGTTATCTACCTATGTTCCTGGCTAGGACTTTATATACCCAAAAGTCTTAATCTCTGAACATGTCTTCAAACTACATCTTTTTCACTCATATTAGGAACCTACTACTGTAGAAAGAATTTATTAAATTATTTACTTAGTATTTATATTATATTTAATTGGTTGATGGTGTTAATACTTAACCCACCATTATAAATGAGCACACAGAGACCTGATGATTTTTAACAAGCCTTGACCTGAATTGAGCACTCTTTGGCCATCTAAGCTAGTTCTTAATTCTATTCCCCAAATATGACCCATATATAATACATACGTCCCTTTGGACTGCTATTCTGCATGCTATGCCAATGTTCCTGGCCATGTGGAATGATCCTCTTTCATCTACCCCACCGTGTGTCTCCATTCAAGTGCTCCTGGCTTCTCTTGGAAGCTTCTTCTACCCAAGAGGCTTTCTGCTTCAGAAGCCACACCTTAGTCCCACCTACCTCTGTCTTTTCCCAATCTCAGGCTACAGTATTTATTCAACCAATAAGAGACAATGATTAGAAAACAAAGTAACAGACAGCAAACAAGACAAATTAATTAACATTTAGAATGCATAACATCACCCCATCAATTCCCTCCTTTTGTCTAATAAAAAGGATAAAAATTTTTAACTCATATAGTAAAAACAGTAAGAACAATTATGAAGCAATCAAGAAAATTATATATAAATGTTACACACATAATGTTTAGCCTAATTGTATCAGGCAATCTTGAAGAAGAAAAAAAAATCATCTATCTACGTATGTCTAAAGTTCTGAACCTAAATATTTCCTATCATATCCTATATAGACCTAAAGATTTTATTTAGATTTGAAAATATCCTCTTAAATACTAACTAAATAACTAAAGTTCAATTGAAATTTTTTATCTATTATGTCTTCAAGCCAATCAAAACATAAGAAGGGATAATGTTATTATTTGAGTGTGTAGGAAACACAGGAGAGCAGCTTCCAAAAAGAAAAAAAAAATAACAGTTTGTTGCCTATACAGTACAAAATATCTCTTCATACTGTTGGACCATCATCTTCTGGCCAAGCATTACTCACAGACTAAATTGTGCAACAGGAAATAAGAAGGATTTTCCCACTCTGTCTCTGCAGAATCAGGTCATCAACCTACCTGCATTTAAGCTCTGGTCCATCTATGGACTATATATAGTCTGCTGAGAGAGCAGGGGAATTTTTGCCAAGCAGGAATTACCTCCTGATGGAGGTTTCTTGTTGATGCTCATTGTGTCCTTCCAAGTCAAATGGGAGCTCTCAGGAGCTGTCTTTGGTCAAACAATTCTTAAAACAATAAAAACATTTTTAAATACATTTTCTGTATGTCTCTGAGGGTTTTGAAGACATCTATTTATTTATTTGT
Source organism: Lophiomys imhausi (assembly GCA_907164525.1). Lineage (NCBI taxonomy): Eukaryota > Metazoa > Chordata > Mammalia > Rodentia > Muridae > Lophiomys > Lophiomys imhausi. The sequence continues at coordinate 22,235 of CAJQZJ010032173.1, forward strand.
AAATCTATCTCTTTATGTTTGAACAAGAAAACTATATATTTTTAACCATTTAGTATCTCTTTAATCTGCTAAGCTTAGTTTGGATTAATTAAGACTAGTATTTGACATGACCAGGAGCTTGAGTGGCCAGTCATCATTCTGTATTACCCAGACTCCTAAATAGACTGCCATAGCAATCGATAAAAGAATTGGAAGTAAACCTGTACTTTTAAATGAGTTGTATAGGCATAATACCTTATATTAGAGTTGAAATATACATATATATGTATTAAAATGTAAAATTCTATACCAATGAATCAAAATTAATCTTATTTTTGTGTCAAAATACAAAATTTTATACCAATGTGTCAAAAGATAACCTTATTTTGAGAGTAACAATAGCTTTAAGTTTCAGAGAAGATTCAATAATCTACCCTTATGTCTTATCATTTCTATATTACATACTCATATCCCCCCTCTTTTTTCTATTCTTCTTTCTCTGTTATATAGGGGGAGAAGACCTGAAAAGAAAAAAGAAAGAGAGAAGTCCTTGAGTCTAACCTTCTATATCTTGCTTAAGACTGTTTAACTACTTGTAACCAATCCCCTAAACAACATCTATAACTCATTAAATGACCAAAGAATCATCCACCCCGCTTTTTCGAATGGAGCATCTCTCTCTTACAATTGCTTCCTGCTGATTTGGGATACAGGAAACCTGTTTGGGGGCCCAAATAAAATGGGGAAAAATGGTTAATCAAGTTAATAGTAACATTTGTTTCCAGTCTCTATGTGCTCATCTATTTGAATGTCCTGAGTAGTTTTTAGTCTGAAACTGAACTTTGGATGGAAAAGTTCAGGGCTTTATTGAAATCCTGGCTGGAACAGTCTGTGAGGCTGGACCATCTTAGCATGCTCTTTTGAAATTGTTCTGGAAGCAGATTTTTGAGGAAACAGCTATTGAGGCAGTGTGTGAGGCTGGATCATCTGGGTTACTTGTCTTCTTTTGTGTCTGGTCCTTTTGTTCTGAAAATATATAATTTCTCACAAGTAACATATAGTTCTGTAATTACAAAAATGCCTTGAATATGCAGGATGCACAAATCAGTTAAGGAAGATTTTCTGCTTTTTATTTAGCAGAAGAAAGACATTTGTAAGTCTCCATTCATGCCATATAAAAGAATGGCATGTAATAGTATTACATATATATGCTATATATAACCAATTTTAAATTGAAAATACAGCATAAGACTGTATGGACTTTATGTTTTCTCCTGTATTTTTGACATAAGCCTTAATAGATTGAAACAGGTTTATTCTGTGTAGTTCTATTGTATACTTGGTTGGCCACAAAATCAAAAGGAAACTATCTGTCTCTTTCTTTGTCTCCCACATTTTGGGATCAAAGATATGCATTTATATATTTTTTCTTTCCTTTTCTCCTTTCCTTGGAGATTTAATTTCTATGTGGATATATCTATCCTTATTAAAACAGGGTTTCTCTTTGTAGCTTGGGCTATATTAGTTGCTCTGTAGAGCCCTCTACATTAAATTGGCCTCGAACACACAAGGAACCTGTTTTTTTCCTTGTTTCCCAAGTTTTGGGATCAAGATATGACTTTAATTTATTGAATTACCTTTATTAAACAATAACATTAATTAAACCATTTTGTATTAGTCTCAGTTCCAATTCTCCTATGCAAGCTACAGTCTTAAGGAGATTGATTCAGAGTAGCATGATATGCTATTTTATGTTAGCTTTTGTTAACTGTTGGTGGTGGGAGGCATGCAGTTTGCATGTTCCTCCCCCAGTCTAGCTCTGTGTTCTTGTATTGACTAACAGAATCTCTCTCTCTCTCTCTCTCTCTCTCTCTCTCTCTCTCTCCCTCTCTCTCTCTCACTCTCTCTCTCTCTCTTATGTTTTTGGAGACAAGATTTCTCTATATATCCTTGCCTGTCCTGGACTCATTCTGTAGTCCAGGCTGAACTTGAATTCACAGAGATCTGCCTGCCTCTGCCTTCCAACTGCTAGGATTAAAGTCGTGCACCACTGTGCCCAGAAACTAACATATTTCTTTTAGGGACAAAATGCCTCTTGAAACGAGCTCTCCCATGGGAGCCCCACACCTAAGGAAACTGGTTTTTCACCCCTTTCTCTTTCTATAAATTTAAGATTATGTTTATTATCCATTAGATCAGAAAGGACATTGTTATTTATTACTAAGCAAAAACTTACGTAGTACCTTCAAGGAAAAAAAATGTATCAGTTTGAATTCTAGACTGTCTTTAACATGCACCCTTATCTTATCAGCAGGGTTTCAGCCCTGCCTTCAGTATTTAGATTAGGCTGATCTAGATTTCAGAGGTCTACCTGTTTCTTCCTCCATGTGATTCCAATAAGGGTGTGTGCCATTACCACCCTGCTCAAATATTTTACTTAAATCCCAGATAATAGTAACTCAGAGATCAACTCTAAACTGTAGTAACAATTCTAAATCTGTCCAAAAATCCTTAAAATCTCTCATGTTGTAGCATTGCCAAACTACAAATATATACTTTGAACCTCCTGATATAGGGAAAATCAAAAGACATCTGAACAAAAATCAAGCAAAAAAATAAGAATATTCCAAAAGCCTGAGTCTAACCCTGCCATTCCAGGATGCAATTAATGTTTTGTTCATTATTCCCTGGAATCCAGCTGTATCTGCATTGATTGCAGAGCCTATTCCAGATATCCCTGACAAGCACCTAGTAGCCAAGTAGCCAGGGAGCTCTGAGCTCCAGCTGCCATCAATTTTGTCTTATCTATAGGGAAGTGCCTCCCTTCTTCCCCCATTGTCATTGTTGGTAACTTAGCATTCCATCTGTAAGCTCCTTTCTTTTCTAAGCCTATCCTAGTCAGATCTTTCTTAAAAAATTAAACAAAGAACCACAATTGTTAGTGTAAAAGTCATTTGTATGCTAAGAGAAACAAATTCAATTGGAATACAAATGTAATAAGACATTATGAATTCCTCCATTTTTAATCTAGTCAGTTAATTCCATTCTCAAGCTCTGTCTAGAAGGCTTTCAGCTTTTTAATACATAAGGACAGCCTTAGCTCTCTACCTTTGCTGCAAGGCAGTAGCTTTTGTTAAGGGAACCTCACCTTTGAAATGCATTTGGGTTTGGTTCCCTGCTCTTTGGTTAGGAAACCACCTTTCACTGGTGTCTTCTCAGACTGTAAGCAAGGATTCTAATTGGCATAGTTAGGCACCATTTGTAGAATTAATTAATAAATTATGTTGAGTGCTATTAGTAGAAAAGGGGCTAATTAAATTATTTACTAGTATTTAGACAAGCAGCTGGAGCAGGAAGGAGACAAAGAGCCATGTGGTAGATGAAAGAAGATCATTCCATGTGGCCTGGAATATCGGCATAGCATGGAGAATAGCAGTCCAAAGGGATGTATGTATATATGGGATCATATTTGGGAAAAAGAATTAAGAGATAGCTTAGATGGGTCAAGATTGCACAATTCAGGCCACAGTGTGTTAAAATCCATCAGGGGTGTCTGTGTGTTTATTTATAACGGCAGGTTATAAAGGATTAACACCACCAACCATTTATTGATAACCTAAATTCTAAGAAATAATTTAACATTTAGTTGTACATACTATATCATTCCGAAGTGTACACAATCACTCTGCAAGTTTATTTATGTTATTGTCCTTAAACAGGGACTTGGTCATCCTGACAATAACCAAAGGGTGGCAAGACCACCCTCACATCTGAATAATAGCATTGGCTGAGGATGATAATGTATTTTGGACTTTGTTGTTGGTTAGGGTTTTGTTTTGTATTGTTTGTTTGGTGGGTATTGCTGTTGCTTGTTTGTTTTTTTCCTAGCATCTGTGAAAAAAAAAAAACCTCCAACAGTGAGAGATTTAACTTCTTTTTCCTTTATTTTTTATTTCTTCAAGTTACATCTCAGTCACAGTCCCCTCCCTATTCTCCCCTCCAGTCCCACCCTCCCACCCTCAACCCCCCATCCTCTTCCTTTTTTTTTTTAAGTTTAAGGTATATCTTATTTCCCCCTACAGTTTCCCCTTTCAGTCCAACAAATGGCTCTTTCTCTTATAATAATAAATACAATACAAAACAACAGAGGTAATTAGGGCACAGTTATGAGGGTTATATGGCTTAGTGTACATTCCCAATGTCCATTCCATATGTATTTGACACCTGACTTTAACATTCTACTATCTAACCATCTCCATGAGTTTAAAGTTCTATATCTAACTCAACATTCATACTAACTTGCAACACAATTTTAAAAGCATCTTCTTAGATATATAACACTCTCTTGACTCCTAAACAACTCAAAATTTAATTATAAGGCTCTAGCTATCTGTTCTTCAACCACCTCAGAGACCTGAGAGGGATAGATTTATCTGATTTTATAGGAAATACAGGGCCCACAGCTTCCAAAACTAAGAAATGACATACCAGTGGCTGCCTAGACAGTTCCCATTTTTCTCCATACATTACAGCATCGATCTTCAGTCATTTGGCCCCATTTCTCTGACAGACATTGATTGTAAAGAAGGGGTTATGAAGGACTTGCCTACCCTGTCTTGGCAGAGCTAGGCTGTCAACTTACCTGCCTCCAGGTTTTGTCCTTTTTGGACAGCATTCTGTCGACAGTTGGAGCAAGGGGCTTTTCCTACCAAGAGATAGGCTCGCTACTAATTCAATCATCTCCCACTGGAGATTCTTCGATGCTCATCTTCTACTTGGGGTAGAATAGGGGGTGCTGTCAGGAATTGATATGTCTTGATATAAAAAAAATCTAAAGTTACAAAAACATCTTTGAATGCCATATTCTGCAGATCTCTTGAGGTTTTTGAAGAGGCCCTATATATCACTTATATTAGGGTAAGCAGATGTTGCTTGTCTCTTAGCAGCTTTATTTCTGATTAGCTTAGAATATAACTATAATAGGCTGTCATAGTACCTAACAAAATGACCGGCTTGCATAACTATTAGTTTGCATTTCTTAATTATCCTAAACAGTTTATGACAATTAGTAGTAAAAGGCCGAAACATCACATTTTTTTTTCTTTACCTCCTAACCCTTCCATCCCATTTCTCTGGGATGAGGTGTCCTTATATAACAGTCCCTCATCTCAGTTGAGAGGTCCTATGAGGGCTAAGAGCCTCCTCATTCTTGGAATAGCTTTGCCTCAGGACCCAGCCATACCACTTCTGGGTATACACCAAATGCCTCTTCATGGAATCATAAGGAAGTTTCCTCATCTATGTTTATAGCAGCCTTATTTGTAATAGCTAGAAACTGGAAACAACCCAGATGTCCCTCAACCGAAGAATGGGTTAAAAAACTGTGGTACATTTACACAATGGAAAATTATTCAGCCATCAGGAACAATGAAATTATGCAATTCGCAGCCAAATGGATGGAACTAGAAAAGCTCATCCTGAGTGAGCTAACCCAGACTCAGAAGGATGCATATGGCATCTATTCACTACTAGTAGGATTTTAGCTATATAGTAGAGGATATCGATACTACAACTAACACACCAAAGGGAACTTGGACATAGACTTTTTATTTTTTATTTTTATTTATTTATTTATTTATTTATTTATTTTTTTCTATTTTTTAGTCTTTTTTAATCTATTTGTCTGCTTATTGGTTTGCTTGTTTTTTAGTTCTCTCTCCCGGGCAATGAGACACTTTTCACTGATGGTACTGCCTCATAGACCCCCAATGAGAGATTTAACTTTTTAGACTTTAATATTTCTTGCAGTTCTAAAATTTCTATGGTTCTTTGGTCATAGCAAAGGCCTTTCAAAAGGCAACGGCAACATAGAAAGAGTAAAGACAATAAAGTGCATAAGATTAAGTTGCAAGCATATTCAACATCTATGTGCTACTAGGACTAAGTCGTTTGCTTTTGATTAAACAAACAAAATATCAAATCAGGCCAGTATACTAATGAAGAAAATCAAAGCACAGTTTGTCAACATCCTAGGGAAGTGTTTTGCAGAACACATCTGTGGTGAAAGAGCTATTCTCATAGAAGACACCTGGGGACCACACTAATCTGTAAGCCATCTCTCCTACCTTGTGTCTTTCCCTTTGTCTTTGCAAAACAGTGTGTTGAAAACCGTGGATATAATATGAGTCCCAGAGCAAGCTGAGCAGTGAACTTGTCAAACTTGTCTGTATTGTTGAAAGTATAGAGGAAGGCTTGTTTACAGAAGTGAGAAATGGGCTACCTACTTCCTACTGCATCCTAATGGAGCACATGCATCATTGTGTAGTGCTCTGAAGGATTTACGAAGAACTAATGAGAATATGTTGAGGAGGACTTAATAGTGAATAACTCAAAAGGATTTATATACATGGCCCTGAGACTCAGCAACATGAATTACAGAGGAAATAGGAGCAGAAGGAACTTGAATTGTCACTGTGATCAAATAAAATAGTTGTAGATGCACGTGGGTTGTTAACTAACACTGACTCTTGCTCTAAGAGCTATCAGGGTGTTGCTATGCAGTGCTGAAACAGCTGGAAATGTTCTGCCCAGACCCATGGGAGATGTACTTTATTTGGTTTGAAATACAAAAACTAGATGTTTGCTAAAATCATAAAAGACATAAGTTATAGCCAGGTCAGATAAAATTAAACATAAATTTTACTACATTCTTAAATGTTTGCTTCATTTTAAATGTTCCACTTAAAAATAGATTTAGTTTTTATTAAGCATTAATTATGTGACAAGAGCAAAAGATAGTCAGAAGTGAACATGTGACATGTCAACTCTAACCTGATAAGAGTTGTTATCTAGGAAACATTGAGTCCATCATTTAAAGTTCTCTGTGTGAATTGTGAGGGGAAAAAAATACACATCTAGATTGGAGTTGTGGAAATAGACCTGAGGAGATATATACTCTATAGACTAGAAGTTTATATCCCCAAAACATTTCGGTCCTGGGAAAAACATTGAGGTGAAAGGATCTGTTTCCCCTGAGGTTGCCAGTCCTGTATCTTAGCACCACTTAGTCCATCAAATCTTCATCCCCCAGTACCTCACTCTGATCCAGGATCAGCCAGACAAGCAGCCTATTTCAGGAAGGAAACCATCCCCTTTTAGAAAAGTTTCACAGCATGGTTGCACACTCAACTTCTACTGGGTATTCCACTGGTTTCTTGCTCAGGGGCCTAACATAATAATTAAGAATGGCAGGACTGGAGCAACAAGGAATCTTTAATTTGCTAGCTACATTCCTCCTACATTTTTATAAAATGATTGACAAGATGAAAGAGAAGTTAGATCTTTTTTAACAGTTAGAGAAATGAAAATGACATGTATAAGCAGCTTAAAATTTAAATGCTTAGCATCAAGAGGTATTTTTACAGTAAAAGTGTCTTCTGGATGATGCAGGGGAGCTGCACATGTGAATTTGTTGCAGTTGTGACAACGTTCACAAGGACTGCACAAAGCCAAGTCCAACCAAATCACAGTATGAGGTGGCCAGGAAGTTCCACCCACAACCAGGAACTAATGACAGTTGTTAGCTGTTGGGGCAGTTAGGATTAGTTTTCTTCAAGAGATAGCCCCCTGATACAACAATCATGTTAGTGTAAGGCCACACATCCAAGAATATTTGGGCTACAGAAATTGGCCTTGGTGTGGGGAAAAAGACACAAAATTTTATGGGAAGGGAAGGAAGGTGTATTTGGGAAGAGCTGGAGGAGCGAAAATGAATATGATCAAAACTTACTATATAAAATTCTCAAAGAACAAATTTTAAAAGGGAAAAAAGTATTAATGGTTCACAAAGTAAATTTCTGATAAGTTTTAGACTTGTCTTTGGGAAAATTTTGTTTGATGAGTATCTGTTGATTTTAGGAAACAGTTGTCTTCATCAAACAATGGAAGTCCAGATACTGAAGTGACTATTCAGGAAATGAAGTTTAAAATGACAGTAGATTGCTATGTCAAGCAATCCACTAGGTCTCACACTTAGCATCTTAAATTTGGGATTAAATTCTGAATATGTACATCTTGGAATGACATATTCAAACCATTAGCACCAAAATATATGGACTACATTTTATCTAAGGAAGAGGAAGAATAGGTAATTTATTTCAAAGGGGAAAATCTGAGATAGAATAGCACTGAAAGTCTACATTTATGGGTGATTCATTTTAATGACATTCATATTCTAAGACATTAAATAGTAATTGGAATACACTAATGCCATGTTTGATGTCAGAATATACAAGTGAATTTATACCAATCTAACCTATTCCATATTTTCTTCCTCCCATTAAAAAAAATTGTTATTAGTATCACACAATGCAAAGATGCTTCAGCTATTTCCAAACCACAGGTGTTTTATGGTACTTCTTTTTTCTAGACTTTGAATTCTCCTTTATTGACCAGGAGAAGCAGGATGAAGATAGAAAGGTAGGTGTTCTCACAAAAGCAAAAAAAAGAAGCCTATGGAAAAGAAAAATATAAGGACAAACATAAAATGGGTGAAGAGGTACATCATTGATATTGATGTCCAAGTAAGAACCATATTCTTGGCAATTCACACAACTGCACATTTCTAAGTGAAATAAAATATTTTAAACAAAATAGTAGGACAATATTTAAATATTTAAGAGTAGTACTGTAGAACATGACATGGATGTTGCACTCTATGAACCCATATCAGCTCTGATGATCTATACAAAAAAATGTAAAGGTCAATCCAGTCAAAATTCCAACATGAATGGGAGAGGGGCACATGAAGTTCCAGTCATAGCTGAGAAGCTATTGACAGTTGATGGCTGTTTGAAGTATGGTCACAGATAGGCCGCCATGCTCCAGTGGAGTATTCCAAACCCATTCACTTCAGTGCATGTTGACAGCCCTAAGAGACCTCAGTGGGACTGTATAAAAGAAGAGGCAGCAAAATACGAAATGGGATATGCTGAGAAGAGTCAGCAGGACATGTGAGACGGAAATGCTGGATAGCTATGATCAAAATATGTTGTCATTGTTTTGAAATTCTCAAATAATAAAAATATAAGAAAGAAAAATCTCAAAGACAAAACAAGGGAAAATGAGAAAGCATGCAAATATCAATGTTTGGGGGAAATTTCAAGTAAAGTGAAGATAATTGAACACATGCACACTAATTTAAAATTTTTAAATTTAATAGTAAATGGAAATTAGTTAACATTTTATACTTAGTAATCATGAATAATTATTTCTATTCAGTAATTAGTAAAGAATCTATTATAAAACAGTACATACATTTTAACAATTACTTGAAATTCAACACAAATTCCAAGATTTCTTATTTTCATTTTTTATCAAGGAGTTATAATTATAATAGTACTTTTACCATGTAATAAAAGGCTAAAGTTTAAAGTCTAGAACACCTTACCTTATACATGTCACCTCAGTATCCTGTCATTTTTAAGGGATTAATTAATAGAATGCAAGTGAAAATGCAGAGCTACCAATGTTGAATTTAGGCACCTTCTTCCATCCTCAACATTCCAACCAAGAGGGTGGAGACTCGGCCAGTACCTGCTATGGTGCTGTATTCAATTCAAGGACTAAAACAAAATTTCTAATTGCTATCCGTTTTATTTTGGTTTCACCTATGCCAGTTTTGAATTTTGCTTCATTACCCTTTCTCACAGGAACTCACTCCCAGATCCAGTCTATTTGCGGAAACAATGATCAATACATTCATGGCATAGAAGTTCCATGATTAAATTATCTTCCATTAAGACTCATGTCTCAATAATGCTATCACTGTCAATCAAGAGACCATTCTTTCAGACATAAATCTTAAGAGATTTTCATCTTAGCATTAAGGACTGTTCTTGTGTAAGTCAAAGTATGCGTTTCCTGTGCTATTCTTGATATATTTAGCATAATTTATTAAATATGACTATTAAAATATCAGATTTAGTTTGGATTAATTTCTGTGTTTTATTTTGATAAAACAAATTTTTTGTTTTCTTTTGTTGATTTTAGGCTTTTGTCAAGAACCAGAAGGAATATATTTGCATGGAGGAATGTGTTTGCAAGCTGCTCTTTTCTCTGTGTGTGTCTTCTGGTTTCTGTCCTCTCTTTTCTGCCTTGTTCTGTCACCATTTATTAATTCTCTCAAAATCTCTCCATAAGGATATCCATGGATATGAAAACTTTAAATGTCTCCATAAGGACATCCATGGACACATAAAAACTTTATTATTACACATTAAATATTTTTTCTACTCTATGTAGCATCACATTGGCGAAGTAAATGTGTCTTCCTATAAGATGATTAATATCAAACATTGATGCTCAGTAAAGAATTCACATTCTTCCTTTCTGATAGTTATTCTTTTAATAACTATGGCTAAGGTCATGTTTTAAACAAGTTAAAAGAGATACAATGCAAGAGTAATATTAATACAGGAAAGCACTAATGTCCTAATATTCCATTAGATTTCCATTTGCTGGGATCATAAATTACCTCTCTACATCAACTACTTCCAGAAGCAAACAAAAATCCTTAAATTATTTTAATATTTAACTTAGAACTATTCTTTTAAATGAACCATATCCTCAGATCTATGCTTTATCCCAAAGAAATAAATGTATCTTTAGAACAGAATTAAAACAATGCAGCAAGAGAATTATCTCTTTCTCTTAGGAAACTATGATCTTCACAAGTAAGCATAGCACTAAAACTTGAGTCAATCATGAAATCATTCCTTCCAACAGAACTGAACCCATGGTTAATTTATTGAGCACTTTGTGACTCAAGATAAACTAATGAAATTATATATTCAGAAAAATATCTAAACAAAATGTGATTTGATCTTCTAACAAGGCTATATGCATAATACCCATGGCCAGAATAGTTATAGGTATAGCTTTCAGTAAGGAATACTTGATAAATTGTGTTAAAGGAAAGTCCTTCTTGATGACAAGGTAGTACATACGTCTAAACTTAAACATGATCAACAGTAGACACACACCAGAACTTACAGGAAATTATTTTAGATCTGGTAAGAACAGTGTAAGTAAATTAAATTAGATTTCTTTCCCTTTGTCCTATTAAAATTTCATTATCATTACAGTTGAAAAAGCGATCTTTTTTACTTTATACTTTATTCATTATTTCCATATGATCATTATTTCTGTTATTCTGTTTCTGCACTTGAATTTTTCTTGTGTGTTTCTGGATTATACATGTGCCTTTAATCTTTCTACATTCTTTTTTTTTAATATTTTTTTTCTTCAAGTTACATCTCAGTAACAAACCCCTCCCTATTCCCCCTTCCTATCCTGCCCTTCCACCCTCTTCCCCCCAGAAGTTTCCCCTTTCAGTCCAACAGATGGCTCCTTCTCTTATAACAGTAAATACTATACAAAACAACAGATATAAATATGCCACCTTTATGAGAGTTAAATGGCCCAGTATACCTTCCCAATGTCCAGTTTATACATATTTGGCCCCTGACTTTAACACTCTACTATCTAACCATCTCCATGAGTTTAAAGGTCTATATCTGACTCAACATTCATACTAACTTTCAGCACACTTTTAAAGAATCTTCTTAGATCTATAACACCCTCTTGATTCCTAAACAACTCAAAATTTAACTATGAGACTCTAGCTGTCTATTCTTCAACCACCTCAGAGACCTGAGAAGGATAAATATATCTGATTATACAGGAAGTGCAGGGCCTGCAGCTTCCAAAACTAAGAAATGACATACCAGTGACTGCCTGGACAGTTCCCATTTTCTCTCCATACATTTCTGCATCAGTCTTCAGCCTTTGGGTCCTGTTTCTCTGACAGACATTTGTTGTAGAGCAGGGATTATGAAGGACTTACCTACCCTGTCTTGGCAGAGCTAGGCTGTCGACTTCCCTGCTACCAAGTTTTGTCCTTTTTGGACAGCAGTCTGTCTGCAGTTGGAGCAAGGGGTTTTTTACTTAGTGCTCTCCCCCCACTTTTTTTGGCTCTCAGCTTTTCTTAGTTGTCTATAGGTCTTTGTCTAGAGCTGGGACCTTTTGAGACTTCTTCGATTCTATGTTAGCATGTCTGTTAGTGTTGTACTTATTCAGGCCTTGTTTAGACAACATTATGCTGTGATATCTTGGGTGAAGATCCTTCACTGTCATTTTTAAGAGAGACAATCTCACAGTAGATTTCCTTGTCCTGTGGTTTTTATAATATTTCTACTTCATTTCCATGATGGTACCTCAACATTAGCTGTAAGCATTCTGTTGTAGATATATTATCTGGGTCTAGGCACCAAATAATCACTTGTTCTATGCTGTCTGACTAGCTTTGGTTTTCCATAATGGTCTCTGGTGCATAGAGCATTGTCTTTGATAGGAGGAGAGAGATACACTTATGTGTGGGTATAATGGTTAATGTGTAGGATGTAGTTAGGAATTGTGCTGGTTTAGTAAAATGGAAGATCTCTGAGATCCATAACCTTACTAGCCCTAGGTAGTTGGCTGTGTTTCCAGTACCAGGCATTATTTCCCTCTTGTTGAGCAAGCCTTAAGTCTATTTAGAGAGCCACTGGTTATCTCCAATATGTGAGCATCACTATTGCACCGTTAGAGCTTTTCAGTCCATGCTGATAAGAGTTGTGCTTCACAGGCATCACAGTTGGATGGGACAATTAGTTCCTTCAGTTCTTTGGACACTTACAAAGAAACTTTGGGTACTATGAAAACTATTCATCAGGGATGAGGCTTTCAGGTCAGATGCAACTTGAATCCCCTGGGTTCTGCATCTGAAGTAAGTGTTTGGTGTCTTCAGCAACAATGACTTACTATCAACTCCTGGAAGGCAACTCAGGGCAACAACAATACTGTATGCTGTGTTGGAAGTCTCTTGGACTACTCTGACCAACAACCCAAAAAGTTTAACATGTCCAATGTCAGTGTTTTCATTAGACAGCCCCATTTGAATCACATGTATCCTCTAGAATATGAAATTTTTTGTCCAAATTTAAAAACCACAACTTTTATCTGCAAGTCAAATTTCTCTTCTTTGTTTATTCTTCTCTCATACATTGCATCCAAACTGCATCCTCCTCTTTATTCCCACCTCCAAATCCTCCTCTCTCCCCCAGATCCACTGCTCCTCCATTTCCCTTCTGAAAAGAGCAGGCTTCTCAGTGATATCAACTGAAACTGAACTCAGAATAACAAGATGCAATAAGACTGGGTAGGAATATAATCTCATATCAAGACTGAAGGAGAAAACCAAATAGGAGGAAATAGTCCCACAAGTAGGCAAACTAGAGACACCCCTCACTCCCACTATCAGGAGTCTCATAAAAACCCCAAGCTAGAGAACCAGAATGGGCCTAATGCAGACCCATGCAGGCTCCATGGGTGCTGATTCAGCCTCTGTAAACCCATATCATCCCTGTTTATTTGATTTAAAGGACATGTTCTTGTGATGTCCTCTACTCCTCTGAATCCTATAATCGTTCCTCCCCCTCTCTGCACAGAGCTCTGCCTAATGTTTGTCTGTGGGTGTCTGCATCTGATCCCATCAGCTGTTGGAGGAAGTCTCTCTGATGGTGATTGGGCTAGGCATTGATCTTATAACAGATTATCACAGAATATCATTAAGGACCATTTCATGAACTTTTGTTTACCTAAATGGTATTTGGTTCTACCTAGGTCTCTGAGCCATCCAGCTTCTGGATCTTGTCCTTCTGGGCAGTGCCCATGTCAGGAATGGGCCACCTCTTGTGGCATGGATATCAGGTTAGACCAGTCATATGTTGGCCATTCCCACAAGCTCTGAGCCACCATTGCCAAGTGCATCCTGCAGGCAGGGCAGGTTATGGGTTATATCTTTGTGACTGGGTTGATGTCCCAGTCTGACCACTGGAAGCCTAGCTCTCAGTTACAGAAGATGGGCAGTTCAGGCTCCATGTCCTCTATTAATACGAGTCCTCACTAGGTTCAACCTCATAAGTTCCAGGAAGTTTCAGTCATTGCCCAAACCGTATTTAAACCTAGTGTTTCTAGTTTCTTTCTTTATTTTTATTCTTTCTTTTTGTTATAGGGTCTTTCCATATAGCCTAGGGTGTATTTGAAATGATGATCTTCCTGATTCAGCCTCTTGAGTGCCCAGATAGATTAACTTATGTTTAAATATAGAAAATCCACAAAACACTTCTAAACTGTCCCCATTATCATGTTGGTTTACTTTCTTCCACATCAATTATTTTACAAATGTAGAATGAGAAAACAGCAGACAATGTCCATATAGCTCTGTTTCTGTCTACATGAAGGTTGAAGAAAGGATTTCATTTTTTTATTATTATTATTACTTCAGGTTACATCTCCATTGTAGTGTCCTCTTTCCACCCCTCCCAGTCCTGCCCTCCCACCCTCTACCCCCATCCCTTCTATCCCACTCCTCTGGGGTGGAGTGTCCCTACATAACAGTCTCCTGCCCCAGTTCAGCAGTCATATGAGGGCCACGAGCCTCCTCATACACTGGGAACTTACAAGGCAGCACCACTATGGCAAAGTGTCTCATTGACAGGAAAAAAGTCTATGTTCATGTTCCCTTTGGTGCATTCATTGTAGTGTAATTATCCTGTACTATATGGCTAAAATCCGACTATAAGTGAATAGATGCCATGTGCATCCTTCTTTTGGGTCTGCGTTAGCTCACTCAGGATGAGCTTCTCTAGTTCCATCCGCTTGGCTGCAAATTGCATAATTTTCTTGTTTCTGATAGCTGAGTAGTATTCCATTGTGTAGATGTACCATAGTTTTTTAATCCATTCTTCAGTTGAGGGGCATCTGGGTTGTTTCCAGTTTCTAGCTATTACAAATAAGGCTGCTATGAACATAGAGGAGAAAACTTTCTTGTGATTCAGTGAGGAATCATTTGGATGTATACCTAGAAGTGGTATGGCTGGGTCCCCGAGAATTTAATTTCTTTAGAAATTCTGAGGACTGTCATTTGGGAAAAGGGAGCCTGTCCTGAGAAAGGTAGGTCACCTGAATGGCTGAGTATTGTTGGCATTTGTAGATTGGATATCAATTCATGATGCTTCCATCTAAGAAGACATCTTAACCATATGAGACAAAATCCTTAGTCTAAATTTATAATAGGTTATAGACATGCATTTAAAAATCATTGTGTACTATTTGGTATGTATATTTTTTTGAAGGATGAATTTCCTTTTCTTAAAAACTCCTTTGGTGTATAACTTCCATAAATGTCAGTTTTTTTTTTCAAGAAATTATCAACTGTTTTTCTTCTCTTTTTTAAACACTGCATTTTCTAACGCAGAAGATATTCATGCCATTGGGCATGACTCTTTTGTCTGTTTTTTACATAAAGTGATACACTTTGTTTTAGAGGCTGTTTTTGATAATAAAATGTTGCCTGTTTTAAATAAAGCAATAAATAAATAAATTTGCATATCTATTATGGGTTTTTTATTCACAGAATATTTTCTCCTTGGATAAAGGAAATGAAATTCAGTTTTTCAATAAGATATATACATTGGTATAAAGTTATTAAAATGTATAGGAAACGTGAATTATAATTTGTAATTTTATTAATAAGGAATTCTAATAGGATACAAGTTGCAACTACATTGAAGGAAATGGCAAATAAGTCAAATTACATTGACATGTTGTTATAAATTGTTTTATAATAATTTTGCAAAATATTAGAATGTATAAGAGTTTATAGAGGAAATGTGTGATTTATTTTAGCTATCTCAACAATTTATTTATTCATAGTACATTCACATCCAATGCACATTTGCTAAATTGAATAAATAACATTTGAGAATGTCATGTCATATTGCTGGAAGTGTTTGAGGGCTTTGTTAGGCACTCATATTGCCTCAATACCTTCACATTTGTTTATTTTTACCCTTCTAGAAGGTAATCTGACTTGTCTTTTGACTGTTTGTCTGTTTGTTTTGTCAGGAACACAGGACAGGACAACCCATCACAACTCAAAATACTCTCTAATACAATGCTGTCTTCAATATCTTCTAAATGAGTACCAGAATTCTGTGAGTAATTAAGACTAAATCCTGAAACCAAAGTTTATTATGTTTCTCTTCCTCATTGAAGTTGGACAAATGGAGAAGATTTCAGCAATACAACTGTTTGAAATTTGGCTTCAGCTTAAGTTAACTTCCTCTTTCTGGAACATGTGGTTTTATAGCATAAATACATTTTCTACCATGAACATGCATTACTTTAGAATACTAGGATAAATGGTTAAATATGATTAAGGTTAAGTGTTACCAAGGAAAAGTACTAAGTCAAAAAAGAAGTACAATTATTTCAGGTCCTCTGAGAAACAGAGAAAGACACATGAATGGGGACTTAGATCTTTAACCAATTATCTCTTCATACATTTTCATTAGTCTGTCATATTGAAATGATTAAACTTAAATGATTAAGCTGTTATACAGAACTTTTCTCTTACTTAGCTTGAATACAAATTGATCTTATATTTTTTTCAATTTTCATTGCTATAATTTAAGACTTCTAGAATTGTTGCTTCCACTAGACTTTTTTTTAATGTTTATTTATTACTTCAAGTTACATCTCCATCACAGCCCTCTCCCTCCACCCCTCCCAGCTCCACCCTCCTACCCTCTCACCCTTTCCCCCAAATGCATAATTCTTTTTTTTTCAGTCCAACATATGGTTCTTTCTCTTATAACAATAAATAGAGTACAAAACAACTGAAATAAATAGGCCACAATTATGAGAGGTATATGGCTTAGCATACGTTCTCAATGTCCAGTCCATATGTATTTGGCCCCTGACTTTAACATTCTACTTTCTAACTATCTCCAAGAGTTTTAAGTTCTCTATCTAACTCAGCTTTCATACTAACTTGCATCACAATTTTAAAAACATCTTCTTAGATCCAGAACGCCCTCTTGATTCCTAAACAACTCAAAATTTAACTATGAGACTCTAGCTATCTATTCTTCAACCGCCTCAGAGACCTGAGAGGGATAAATATATCTGATTATATAGGAAGTGCAGGGCCTGTAGCTTCTAAAACTAAGAAATGACATACCCGTGGCTGCCTCGACAGTTCCCATTTTCTCTCCATATATTACAGCATCAATCTTCAGCTGTTTATTCCCATTTCTCTGACAGACATTGATTATAGAGCAGGAATTATGAAGGACTTACCTACCCTGTCTTGGCAGAGCTAGTCTGTCAACTTACCTGCTTCCAATTTTTGTCCTTTTTGGACAGCAGTCTGTCTACAGTTGAAGCAAGGGATTTTTGTTTTGTTTTGTTTTGTTTTTTTGTTTTTATTTTTGTTTTTGTTTTTGTTTTTGCCAAGAGATAGGCTTGACACTAATTCATCCATCTCACACTGGACATTCTTCGATGTTCATCTACTTGGAGTGGAATAGAGGATGCTGTCAGGAGCTGGCATGTCTCGATATAAAAAAAAAAATCTTAATTTAAGAAAACATCTTTGAATGCCATACTCTGCAGATCTCTTGGGATTTGTGAAGATACCCTCTCTATCTCTTCTGTTTAGATAAGCAAATGTTGCTGTCTCTTAACAACTTGATTTCTGAGTAGCTTAGAAAATAACTGTGATAGACTGTCATAGTAACTAACAAAATGACACCCTTGCATGACTGTTAGTTTGTATTTAACTTAATTATCCTAAACAGTTTATGATGGTTGGTAGCAAAAGGCCAAAACTTCACATTTCCTTTTTAAGCATTACTAGGTACAATACCTTTAAGAAGTGTTACCCTTAATTTTGTAACAATATACAAAGATCAATACCAATGTGACCAAATATACTCTTACTTTTGTATCAGTATACTAAGATCAGTACCGATGTAGTCCAATACAATCTTAATTTTGCATTAATATACAATGACCAATACCAATTTAGCCTAATATAGTATCAATTTTGTATCAATATACAAAGGTATAAGGGCTTATTCAATAATCTGTCCTTTTTTCTTGATCTTTTCTATACTATGTCTATGTTCCATTTTTTCTCTATTCACTCCTACATAGGAGAGAAAGAAGGATACAGAAAAGAAAAAGAAGTCCCTAGGTCTAACCTCCAAAACCCATTTAACATGACCATTTAACAGTTTGTAGTCTCTTCCCCTAAATGACAAAATTTTCTGTTATCCATCGAATAACCAAGGGGGGGGGAACACCCTCTCCACCTTCTGGGCCTGGGACGTCGCTCTCATAAATGACTTCCTGCTGATTTGGGACGTAGTAAACCTGTTTGGGGCCCAAATAGGGATGGAAAAATGGTTAAAAATGTTAATAGAATCATTTGATGTTCAGTCCTTTTGTGCTCAGCTATTTAGATGTCCTAAGAAGTTTGTAGACAGAAGCTGATCTTCAGGCCTTTACTGAAGTTCTGGCTGGAGCAGTCTGTGGAGCTGAACGATCTTAGTGATTTTGAGTTGTGGTTGTAGACTTTTGAGGAAACATCTATTGAGGGAGTCTGCAAGGCTGGATCATCAGGGCTGCTCGTCTTCTTTGGTGTCTGATCTGTTTCCTGCTGATGCTTCTCTTGTCCAGTTGTCCCTCGATTCCTAGAATGACTTTTACTTGGGAAAACTCTATTTTTTATGACACATGTTTCCAATATATCACCTTTCTACCCATCATTCACATATTTCCTCATCCATTCATGTTCATTGGATTGGTATTCATGTAATTGGTACATTAAGCCTACTGATTGTATACAATGTGTAGTAATAGCTTACTAACATGTATTAAGAAGTTTAAACTCAATACCTCTTCTTAAGCTCCTTTAGTCTTCTGGAAAACTTGATTGAACAGTAGTTTAATTAATGCACAAATGCCCACCATATTATGCTGATAATTTTGAATGACTCCCTTTAGATGTGTGCAGGCCACATCTTTCACAACAGTATGGGGGCAGTAGTGGTACCTGAACCTTCAACATTTCATGAGTAGGCTTCAAGACAACTGAAGGAACATTCTTCTCTATCCAATGTTTCCAAATTGTTAAGACACCTTTTCTTTATTTCCTATTACTATGGTGGCTAATGTCCATTTTCTTTCCAAGGCATTTTAGACATATTCTTCAAAAGGAGAAGCATTTACAAATCATTCCTACTATGTTCTGTACAGTCAGAAGAATGACCTCCGATAGACATTCTTTTGTTTTTGAATAACTGAGTTCATTAAATATTTACCAAGCCAAACAAAAAGAACAAACATGTAGCAAAACATCATTAAACCAGGCTTTCAAAACATTCAGTGGAAGTCAACTGGAAGATGCTTTAAGACAGCCAGCTGAAATCACAGAAAGAAGGAACCCTAGACAGGGAAGAGTGTCCAATCGTGTGAGACTTCCAGATAAAAGAATGAATAGTGACAGACAGAGACACCATAAAGCCAGTTGCTCACAATATCTAACAGAAACAAATTGGGGAAGATGAGGCAGCCAGCTGGAGTTCCCAATTGAGTTTGTTACTGTAGATAAGGCACTCATGGCTGAACTTCCAGCTTTTCTTTCCCACCATAAGCACTTACATCCTGTGGGAAAAATAGCAACCTCTATTGGAGTGACTAACTTTCTTGCTGTTCTCAAGGACTCTTGGGCTATTCAGTTGCTTTCTTCCTTTTCTATCACAGAGTTAGTGGGGGCATTCCTTCTCCATACAAGGGACCCTTATCTGGGGACACATCAAGATAAGCATGTTTGTGTCTACAATATGAGGCAAGAAAGTCTGCTTCCAGACACAATTTCTCAGTGAGCTCAAGAGACACATGATACTTCAATAATATAATGTGCATCATATCTGTCCAGAGAGATTTTCTCAGAAGAAGTTAATACATTTATGTGATTCATTTTCCTTCATTTTGCAGAATTGTCTCTTGAACCCTTAATGATCTATTTGTACTTTATTTATCAATGGTTTTTATTATTGGTTTGTTATGAAGACATTATGATATGACTGACAAAGTCTACAAAGAAACACACATAGCATAGAATAAATTGAAATGCTGAAATAATTATTCAGCAGAAGTCTCAACCCAGCATGGTCCCAGACCTGAGCACACCCATCCTTCTCCAATAATTTTTTAATGTCATATTCATAATTTCTTTCCATTCTCATGGGCCCATATGTATTCTTTATGATTTTTAAATATTTTAGAACTGTGGCCAGATGCCCCTGGATTTGGGGTATACTCCTTGGATTTTAATTTATGTAAGTCCTCTATGTTTATCATTTTGATCTAATCTTTAAACCTCATTGGGTCTGCATCTATGGTGATAAAACATTCATGATAACAGATCTAATAACAGGCTGCCAAGTTAGCTCAGTGTTAAGGTGCTTGCTGTCATGTCAGAGGACCTACGTTATTTCCCTGGAATCCACATGATTAAAGGAGAGATCCAACTCTTGCAACTTGTCTTCAGATATCCACACAGGTGAACCTTGTCACATATAGGCAGAAGAACACAAATAAATTAATTTCAATATTCACCAATATAGTGTACTTTGGGTTTATTTAATTTGCCAATATCTAAAACATTTAAACCAATGCATACTTTTCCACGCAATTGGGACAGCTTTTGAGACACATTCATATAATTTCAATTTTTGAGAGGGTATGATAGGATGATCATGAATGAGAATAAAACATTGATATATGGAGAGACACATTCTATAAATAAACAAATAAATACATTTGAAATAACTATTATAGTGATACATTAACAGATTTCTGTGACTTTAGTCTTTGCCTTTGTTTTATTTTAAACTCAACATATCTAATCATAACATTTCTCTCAGATATTTTTCAAAGTTTTTACACTGACTGCCAAAAGAAAAGCCTATCAATTCTTTGAGTTTTCAGAAACCAGCCATACTTACCTTTTTAATTTTCCTGAAGTCTAGTACAGAGAGCAAAATGTGTAACCTAAGTATGAGTTAGTTGGAAGTGGTAATACATTTCCAACCATACCCACATGAATCACAAGTTTGAGGCCAGCCTCAGCTCTCAGCTATATAACTTCAACAATCTCTCTCTCTCTCTCTCTCTCTCTCTCTCTCTCTCTCTCTCTCTCTCTCTCTGTGTGTGTGTGTGTGTGTGTGTGTGTGTGTCTCATATGTGAGAATCCATCATGGCTATATGGAGAAACACTTTCTATAAATCAATATATATTTCAAATAGCCATTCCTATAGTGATACATTAACAGGTTTCCATAACTTTAGTTTTTATCTATGCTTTATTTCAAATTTAACACATCTTTATATTACACTATACCTGACCAAACACATTCTATCTACAGAAATTGATATTTTTGTATAATGCATTCTTTTTTATGTTTATTTATTACTTCAAGTGACATCTCCATCAGAGTCCCCTCCCTTGATCTCTCTCAGTCCCACCCTTCTACTTTCTCTCCCTTCTCCCACCTATCCTACTCCTTCAATGTGGAGTGCCCCTACATATGAACTCCCCTCAGTTCAGCAGTCATATGAGGGCTAAGAGCTTCCTCTTGCCCTGGGGGCCTACATAGCAGCTCCACTAGGGCAAAGTGTCGCATTAACAGGTAATAAAGTCTATATTCCTGTTCTTTTCAGTCTGTTGGTTGTAGGATAATTATCCTGTACTATATGGCTAAAATCCAGTTATAAGTGATTAGATGCCATGTGCATCTTTCTGGGTCTGAGTTAGCTCACAGAGGATGAGCTTCTCTAGATCCATCCATTTGTCAGCAAATTGCATGATTTTCTTGATTCTGTTGACTGAGTAATATTCCATTGTGTAAATGTACAATGCTTTTGGGGTTTTTTGTTGTTTTTTTGTTTGTTTGTTTTATCCATTTGTCAGTTGAGGGACACCTTGGTTGTTTCCAGTTTCTAGATATTACAAATAAAGCTGGTATAAACATAGTTGAGAAGATGTCCTTGTGGTTTGGCAAGGAATCATTTGGATGTATATGCAGAAGTGGTATGGCTAGGTCTTGAGGTAGAGCTATTCTAAGTTTTCTAAGGTATCGCTAGACTGATTTCCATAGTGGTTATAAAAGTTTGCACTCCCATCAGCAATAGAGGAGGGTTCCCCTTTTTCCACACCCTCGCCAGCATGTGCTGTCATTTGAGTTTTTGATCTTAGCCATTCTGACAGGTGTGGGATGAAATCTCAGGGTCATCTTGAGTTGCATTTCTCTGATGATTAAGGAAGTTGAGCATTTCTTCAAGAGTCTCTCGACCACTAGAGATTTCTCTTTTGTGAATTCTTGGTTTAGCTCTGTTCTGATTCATTTTTTTAATTTTCCCATATTGTAATTTTTTTCTTAAACTCAAAGAACGTATTTATAGAATTTATAGCATGTTTTGGTTTGATGGTTTTGTTTGATGTCTGGTATATATCAGGCTTCCCTTAAACTTTCTATGTGGCAGAGGGTAACCTTACTTGCAGGATATTTGATCATACTGTGAACCTTGAGATTGTGTAATTTATTGAAAAAAACCTGTTTCTAGTTGTGGGGTAGCTCAGCCTTAACACACACCATTAGTACAAGAACATTCTTCTTGAATATTGTAAACAGGATTAGAAAAAGTCAACTATAGGTCAAGAGCCAGAGCAAACAGCCAGATGACAAGAAGTGAACATAGAACTATTAATAAAAAACATATAGAGTAATAGGAAGTCAGATGGGTGTATAGAGAGATGCTCAGGAAGTAGAAGGGATGTCAGCTGAGGAGGAAGATCAGATGGGTGCTTCCTCTGCCTCTCATTGCTGGCAGCATCTCATCACAGCATTTGACTTCCAAGTCTTTACTGGTAAAATCAAACAATTGAGATTTTGTTGAAACAACAGACCACTAATTCCCTCATATTCTTGCCTCTATCTTTTCAGTTGTGGGCTATCAGCATGTACCACCATACCTGGTTTAGGTGATTCCAGTTATCCAGCCCAGGGCTTCCTGTGTGCTATGCAAGCACTCTACATAAACACCTGAGCTGTTTCTTCACTCATCATCCTACATATTTGAGATGCAGAAATACCTGAAATCTCTAATTCTATCAAGAAAGAAATAATCTAGGCCACATGATTTAGAATCTATGGAATATCTCTCTTGAGAGAAACTGTCAGACTACAGTGTTGAGTAGAGTAGAGGCATTCTTAGTAGGGATATTGATCCTGGGCCTCAACCAACTGTTTGTCAGCATCTCAAGATGAGCCCATGATAAACATAATAAGTTATGACAATCAGCCCCTTACTGCTAAACTTCATTAAAAAAAAGAGCTCAAAGGATAACAGGCCCTCGGGTTGGATTTGACCTTAAGAAAATAAATCTGCTCAACTTTAAGGAACTTCCAGGTTTAAAACCAAAGACAATCCTTGAAAAATACTCCTCAGGTACACTGCTAATAGTTAATATTTACTCCAATGGAACATTGAGCACTAATAATAGTAGTTACACTGATGGAACATTGCACAGAGAAATGTCATAATGTGAAAATAATCCACTCTGGCCTTTGTCAGCAGTCAGTCATGATTATAATTCATGGTATTGAATTTATCTTAATATCTCATATATGCAGAGGACACAAGACTCTTGACCCCTTTCTCTGTATCCCAACCCTCAACAATGTCACCTTGTATTTTCTCTCTTTTTTTTTCATCCTGTATTTTCTTATAAGTCATGAATATAATTTTACAACAGTCATTCAGTCTCAAAGTGGTTAGGGGGTAGAGGTGGGAGGGTGGGACTGGGAAGGGTGGAAAGAGGACACTATGATGGAGATGTAACCTGAAGCAATAAATAAATAAATTTTAAAAAAAAGAAAAAGAAAGTACTATACAGCAGAGCTAAGAACCAACTAGGCACAGAACTGATTATCAAATATCTTTGTCTAATAGAGGAAAGATTCTTCAACATTTTCTGCATTTAAGTTTGGCTTCAGCTTGGGGGCTGGAGAGGTGGCTCAGAGGTTAAGAGCACTAGCTGTTCTTCCAGAGGTCCTGAGTTCAATTCCCAGCAACCACATGGTGGCTCACAGCCATCTACATTGAGATCTGCTGCCCGGGCATATATGTAGAGCAAATACTGTATACATAATAAATAAATAAATAAATAAATGTTTAAAAAAAAAAGTTTGGCTTCAGCTACTATGTCTTCATTGCATGACTTCATAAGTACACTAAGAAAGCCATGTTTGTTAATATTAAGGATCTGAAGGGTTTCTTGGTTGACATAAACTTAAAAGTTCAAACATTTAGACACCTAAATGATATAATTTTGAGTTTAGAAATGTTTTCTTTTGAGGAGTGAATGTTCATGACAAATACAGAGACTGAGAGAGTGGAGTCTGCATATCGTGCACTGAAACATTCCAAATCCACATTCTCCCAAATTTAATGTAATGCATGTTTCATAAACGACTTTTACAGATTCATTTCAATTTTGTAACACCCTTTGGGGAGTTAACTTAGAAAGTGTTCTGTAACATTCAAATGTTTGGGATGCATTCTTTAGAAATTAATATCCTATTGGCATATGAGATATATTACCTCATCCTTTTCTCTGCCTAAAATTTTATGACATTTTGGGAGGGGTAAGAAAAGAATGGCCTATCAGTGACATTGTATCACATTATTAGTCTCATGAATCTGAGAAAGAAGAACTCTACCATCATGTGTTAATTTTAAATTCACAGTAGAGATACAAAATAAAAGATTCAAAGTTGAGGTGCCTAGGGGAATTACTGGATAAAAGTTGATGTTACCATTATATTGTAAACATTGAATAAGAGTTTAAAATACAAAAACAAGAAGCAACAGATTTCTGCAACTTTCTGTGTTAGATAGTGAAATTTGTGTGTTTCAACTATTTTCTCTTTGTTGTTCTCATATCCAGTGTTTTCAAACTACATGCAGTGGATCCATAGAAGAAGAACAGTAGTTCTTGAGATATATATATACATACATATATATATATATATATATATGTATGTATATATATCTTCCTACAACATGAACCAAGTCCAGTCAATTTTATGTGACATGTGTGTTGTCATAAGAGGATTTCAAATTGTTTATACTCTTTCTCTTTCTTTTTTTTTTTTTCAAGAAAAGCCATACTGGCAGATTCTTTTTATCTCCTCTAGAGAAAACTACTCATTTGAGGAATCTTGCAAAATCATACAAACACATTGATGGATACATTTCCCTTTTAGTTTAACGTATGTTTATACCTTGTTCTCCTTGTACCAAATAAAGGTATAGCATGTTTCACCCTCAACTTTAGTTTTCTGTTGCCCAAAAAAACTTGCAGCAAAAGAGTTATTTTATTTAATTAAATACAATTATTACATTACCTCTCCCTTTTTTCTCTCCTGTAGGTCTCATGCTCCTTCACACCACATCCCTCTTAAACTCATAGCCTCCTCTTCTTTAACAATTGCTATTACATATAATTATGAATTAATAAACACACAAATATGCCTTGCTAAATCTTCTCAGTGTTGTTTCCATTCATTAGGCATCAAGGCAATGACTGGAGAACATGTTAGATACAAAATCTAAAGGGATCTATTTTAAGATTTAAGGCTCATGTGAGCAATAGCTATTACAATTGCATTTAATAGCTATAAATTTAGAGATATGAATGATTCATGTTTTATTCTTCAAATGAATATCTTGAGAAATGATAACATTGAAATGTAAGTTAGGACTTCCATTCTCTGAAGGGAACTTGTAATCTGTAAAGAATAGAGTAAACTAAGATCAATACTGCCATGGGAAAGATTAGAAAGATAATCTAAACTAGAAGGAAATAATAAAAATCAATGAAGCTCCTTCA
Organism: Lophiomys imhausi; assembly: GCA_907164525.1. Lineage (NCBI taxonomy): Eukaryota > Metazoa > Chordata > Mammalia > Rodentia > Muridae > Lophiomys > Lophiomys imhausi. The sequence goes on from CAJQZJ010032173.1 coordinate 48,123, forward strand.
CTTTGTAGCTGATGAAACAGTTTATAGGCAGTGTCTTGAATTGAGAGTACGAATAAACATTTCTGCAACACACAAATCCAGATATTAAATAGGATAGATTTAAATGTCTCCATAGAGAAACATCAAATTTCCTACACAATTCAGCACTTCATTCTGTCTCACCTAAAGAATCTGTTAATAATCCCTGGTGCAGAATGAAGCAAGAATCCCAAGTGCTAATATCACCAAAGCAGAAATTCTCCTTACTCCAAGTGTGGGAAGAAAGCAAGGCTTTTAGAGTCTCAACATATTATTATTTGAGGATGCATGTGTGTGTTTCTATGTCCTCAATACTGTCATAAAAACACAGACAATGAGAGAGGTGATGAGAGCTTCTAATGGAGTTTAGTCACTGAAGGCTTCCTGGTGTGGAATAACCAGAAGCTTGAACTATAGCAGAGCTCATGTGTTTCTCTTTAGGGAAGTTGTGTGCTATAATTTTTAATTGTGCTATAATCATTAATTTTGTGAAATTTGCTTCTTAAATATTAAGAACAAATTCAAATTACAGTTGGTACTGTAGATATAAGTATACCATAGAAATCATGCTATTAATCATGATATGGTGATACCATAAGCATTGCAGTAAAAGAACTTTCTAGGTTCTCCCACATGTAATCCTGTACTAAACTACTGAAGATTACTTCAGAGAATGAGAGTGAAGCAATGACTATTGACAAGTTGGGTTGTTAATCACTATTTAAGAACTGTGTGTCATTAATCATCAGTGAGGTTGGATAGAAAGAAAAAAAATTATTTGGGCTCTAGCTCTACTTTTTTATTCAGAGTGTTGCCACATATCTGCACAAAATTACTACTTATCACATGTGTCTAATGTAAAGTAGCAGAACATAGACCCATTCAAATACTAGCCAAGTCTCCTCTGAATGCACTGATCTTTCCCTGTTTTTGCATTTTCTTTATGATAAATCTTCTTGTGTATATAAAATTTAATTAAATTCTGCTGCACTACATTTGTAGAAATAATTAACTAAAATGTTTAACCAGTATTTATATTATATTTAATTGGTTCAGAAGCTGTTAATCTTTAACCAGACATTATAAATGAATATACACAGACACCGTGTGGATTTTAACAAGCCTTGGCCTGAATTGTGCAATCCTAGCCCATCTAAGCTAGTTCATAATTCTATTAACCAAATATGACCCCATATATACATATGTCCCCTTGACTGCCATTCTCCACGATATGCCGATGTTCCTGGCCATGTGGAATGAGGTTCTTTTTTCTAACACATGGTGTGTGTCTCCTTCTTCCTGCTGCTGGCTGGAATGAATTCTTCTTCTTCCTACTGCTGGCTGGAATGCATTAATCCTCTGTCTAAAGCACAGGCTTCCTGTTCTAATCTCAGGAAGTCCCACCTTTCTCTGTCGTGCCCAATCTCAGGCCTCGGCATTTTATTTAACCAATCGGAGTCAATGTAAGTAACAGACAGAAAGCGGGACCAATTTATTAAAATTTAGAATGCTTAACACTACACCAACAACTCCCTCCTTTTGTCTAAAAAAAAAGGCTAAATTTTTTAACTCACATAAGAACAAATATGAAACAATCAAGAAAACCATATATAAAAGTTATGCACATAATGTTTAGCCTATTTGTATCAGTCAGTCTTAAAGAAAAATAAAATCATCTATCTTGGTATGTCTAAAGTTCTGAACCTAAATAATTGCTATCATATCCTATATTTATAAACCTAAATATTTTATTTAGACTTGAAAATATCCTTTTAAACACTAAACAACTCATTCAATTGAAATTTTATAACTATTATGCCTTCAACCGCATCAAAGACATAAGAAGGGATAAATTTATTATTTGAGTGAGTAGGAACAATAGAAGAGCAGGTTCCAAAAAGAAATATGACAGTTTGTTGCCTAGACAGTCCCAAATATCTCTTGATATCATTGGAGTATCATCTTCAGCCTTCTGGCCAAGCATTTTTCACAGACTAAATTGTACAGCAGGAAGTAAGGATTTTCCCATTTTGTCTCTGCAGAATTAGGACATCAACTTACCCACATTTAAGCTCTGGTCTATTCTAGGACTGTATATAGTCTGTTGAGAGAGCAGGAGCATTTTTGCCTAATAGGAATTATCTCCTGATGGGAGATTTCTTTTTGAGGAATTATCTCCTGATGGGAGATTTCTTTTGATGCTCACTGTCTTCTTCCAAGTCAAATGGTAGATGTCACGAGCTGACTGTCTTTAGGTCAAACAATTCTTAAAATAACAAAAACATCTTTAAATGCCATTTTCTGTATGCCTCTGAGGGTTTTGAAGACATCTATGATTTTATATATAAATCTATCAATCTTTGAAAAAGCAAACTTTATATTTTTAACCATTATTATCTATTTAACCTCATAAGTCTATTTTGTGATAAATTAAGACTAGTATTTGACATGACCAGAAGCTTGACTGGCCAGTCAACTTGTATTATCCAGACTCCTAAATAGATTGCAATAGCCACCCATGAAAGGATTGGAAGTAAACCTGTACTTTTAAATGAGTTGTATGGGCACAATACCTTATAAAGACTTGAAATACACATATTATGTGCCAAAGTATAAAATTCTAAACTAATGAATCAAACTTAATCTTATTTTTGTATCAATATGCAAAATTCTATACCAATGGATCAAACGATAACCTTATTTTAAGAATAACAATAGTTTTGAGTTTCAGAACAGATTCAATAATCTATCCTTATATCTGTTCATTTCTATATTATATATCCATATTCCCTCTCTTTTTTCTTTTCAAGTCTTCTGCCCCTATATAAGAGAGAAAAAGGGATAAAGAAAGAGAAAAAGAAATAGAAAAGTCCTTGAATCTAATCTCCTATATCTTGCTTAACACGACCATTTAACACTTTTAACAATTTCCCCCTAAAAACATCTATCATCCACCGCAATTTTGGGAATGGGGCGTCGCTCTCTTAAAACTACTTCCTGCTGAATTGGGATGCAGAAAACCTGTTTGGGGTCCCAAAAATGGAAAATGACTAAGCAAGTTAATTGTAACATTTGTTGTCCAGTCTCTATGTGCTCAACAATTTGATGTCCTGAGCAGTTTGTAGTTTGAAGCTGGACTTTGTGTAGGAAAGTTCAGAGCTTTATTGAAGTCCTGTCTGGAACAGTCTTTGAGGCTGGGACATCTCAGAAAGCAGTTTGAAGTTGTTCTGGATGCAGACTTTTCAGAAAAGAGCTATTGGGGCAGACTGTGAGGCTAGATCATTTAGGTTACTTGTCTTGTCTTCTTTGGACTCAGGTCCCGTTGTTCTGAAAATACAAAATTTCTCACAACTAACATATAGTTCTGCAATTACCAAAATGTCTTGGATATGCAGGATGCACAAATCAATTAAAGAATATTTTCTGTGCTTTGTTTGAACAAAAGAAAGACATTTCTAAGTCTCCATTCATGTTATATAAAAGGATGGTGTGTAATAGTATTACATATATATATATGCTATATATAATCTATTTTAAATTAAAAATACAGTATAAGACTGTACGGAATTTAAGTATTCTCCTCTACAGTTGACATAAATTTATTAATTGATTAAAATAGGTTTATTCTGTGTTGTTCTGGCTTTCTGTACATTAGGTTGGCCTCAAACTCAAAAGGAACCAATCTGTCTCTGTTTTTGTCTCCCATGTTTTGGGAACAAAGGTATGAATTTATATATTTCCTCTTTCCTTTTCTCCTTTCTTTGGAGATTTAATTTCTATGTGGATAAATTTATCCTTATTGAGACAGGGTTTCTCTTTGTAGCTTGGGCTGTCTTGATTTGCTCTGTAGAGTTCTGTAGATTATATTGGCCTTGAATATGCAGGAACCTGTTTTTTCTTTATCTCCCAAGTTTTGAGATCAAAGTATGAATTTAAATAATTGAATTACCTTATTAAACAATAACATTACTTAAACCATTTGTATTAATTTAAGTTCCAATTCTCCCATGGAAACACCATTATCAAGGAGATTGGTTTAGGATAGCGTGATATGCTATTTTATGTTAGCTTTTCTTAACTGTTGGCTGTGAGAGGCATGTGGTTTGCATGTTTTTCCCTAGCCTAACTCTGGGTCCTTACATTGGTAAACAGAATATATTTCTTTCTTTATCTCTGTCTCTCTGTCTCTCTGTCTCTCTGTCTCTCTGTCTCTCTCTCTCTCTGTCTCTCTCTCTCTCTCTGTCCATGATTTCTCTGTATATCATTGTCCTGGACTCACTTTGTATACCAGGCTAGCCTTGAACTCACAGAGATTAGTCTGCCTCTGCCTCCCATATGCTGGGAATCAAGGCATGTACCAACACACCCAGCAATTAACATACCTCTTTTAGGGGCAAAATACCTCTTGAAACCAGTTCTCCAGTGGGAGCCCCACAACTAAGGAGACTGACTTGTGACCCTTTTCTCTTTATGTAAATTTAAGATTATGTGTATTTATCCATTAGATCAGTAAGGATATTATTATACTTAACACCAAGGAAAAAGTGTGTCATTTTTTAATTCTAGACTGTCTTTAGTAAGCAGCTTATCTTATCAGCAGGGTTCCCACCCTGCCTTCATTGTTTAAACCAGGCTGGTCTAGAATCCAGAGATCTGGCTGTTTCTTCCTCTAGTGTGATGGGAATAAGGGATTAAAGGCGTGTGCCAGTACCACCCTACTCAAAAATATTTCACTTAAATCCCAGATTTTAGTAACTCTCTGACCCAGAGAGCAACTTTGAACTGTAGTGACAATATGAAATCTGCACAAAATCTTCAAAAATCTCTTATGTGTTAGCAAAGTCAAAGCAGAAAAATATTCTTTCTACCTCACGATATAGGAAAATCAAAACATCTAAACAAAAATCAAGCAAAGAAACAACATTCCAAGAGCCTTGGCATGTCTAACCATTCCATCCCATACTGCAATTAAAGTTTTGTTCATTATTCCTTGGAATCTAGTTTTGGCTGCATTTCACCAGTGGGACAATACCACAAACTCCTGATGGGCACCTATCACCTAGGGAGCTCTTAGCTCCAGCTGCGATCAATTTTGTATTATCTATCGAGAAGGGCCTCCCTCCTTCCTTCCTTCATTATCATTGTTGGCAATTTAGCATTCCATCTGTAAATTCTTTCCTTGAAAGTTCTAGTCCGAACTTTCTCAAAAAAGATACACAAAACCACAATTGTCAGGATAAAAAATGATTTGCATGCTAGGAGGAACAAACACAATTGGAATCCAGAAGTACTGAGGCATTATGAATTCCTCCATTTTTAATCTAGGCGATTAATTCTGCTCTCAAGTTCTCTTTAGAATGCTGCCAGTTTTTTAGTACATAAGGAAAGCTAAGCTTTATCTCTTGGTCTTTGCTGCAAGGCAACAGCTTTTGTTAAGTTAGCCACAACTTTGAAATGCATTTGGGTTTGGTTCCCTGCTCTTAGGCTTGGAAACCTGATTTCACCTGGGCCTTCTCACACTGTAAGCATGGATTCTAATGGCCGTAGTTGGGTGCCATTAGTAGAAACAAATTAATTAAATTATTTACCAATATTTATATTATATTTAATTGGTTCGGCAGCTGTTAATCTTTAACCGGACATTATAAATGAATACACACAGACACCGGGTGGATTTTAACAAGCCTTGGCCTGAATTGTGCAATCCTAGCCCATCTAAGCTAGCTCATAATTCTATTACCCAACTATGACCCTATATATACATATGTCCCCTTGGACTGTCATTCTCCACGATATGCCAATCTTTCTGGCCATGTGGAATGAGGTTCTTTTTTCTAATCCATGGTGTGTTTCCTCCTTCTTCCTGCTGCTGGCTGGAATGAATTCTTCTTCTTCCTGCTGTTGGCTGGAATGCATTAATCCTCTGTCTAAAGCACAGGTTTCCTATTCTAATCTCAGGAAGTCCCACCTTTCTCTGTCTTTGCCCAATCTCAGGCCTCGGCATTTTATTTAACCAATCAGAGTCAATGTAAGTAACAGACAGAAAGCAGGACCAATTAATTAATGTTTAGAATGCTTAACACTACCCCAACATATTATTGTTTTAAATGTGCCCTCATTACAAATAAAATAACTATGTGCTAAGGCAGTATGTTACATAACTTTAAAGCAGAAATAATAATCTAATTAATATTGATTACATGAATCATCTTCTATATGGTGAACTTAATCCATTCAAAATATAACTAAAATTTAAAAGTATAGTTTGAAAGCTTTTAGAGTGCATTTTCATTGGTTTGCCTTCATTTCCATTTCTTTGAAAAACACAATTCTTTCTCTGGTAAATAAAGGTAACATGTGTCATGCTTCTCAGTTTTGAAGAAAACATGATTGCCAATACAGCACACATAACGGATTTTCAGACCACATTTCTTAAGTTTGGAAGTGTTAGAATTATCTTATAATCACAGTGGAAAGCCTGCATTGGGGTATGTTATTTATTTATTTACAAGATTAAAAAATGTAATCATGGGAGAGTGGGGAAAATTAAATTTGATGTAGAATCTAAAAATCATAAACAAATAATCCTGTTATTTTTGTTAATGCATAATTATTTACATATTATTGGAACACTGTGAAATATGTTAGCATATTATTACATATATTTTTGGAACACTGTGTAATATGAAACAATTGCAATATACAAAGATAAGATTATGGAAATCAACATCCATCACTTTAAGCATTCATCTTTTCTTTGTGTTAGGAACAATCAAAATTTTCTCAAGTAGCCATTCTGATATATACTAATATTATCAACAATAGAGATTCACTGTTCTACAGAACATAAGACTCTGCCTTCTTTTCTCACTGCATTCTTGGCCCTACATAAATCCTTGAGTTCTCTCTATTGCAGTCTTGCAAGCCTATGCCTTAATTATTTTTTTTTCTTTTGCTTGCAATGGGTGTACTGAGGACTTGGTTCATGATTCAGTCATCAAGATAATTTGAGATTGAACAGGAATTAATTGACCTGTCACTACAGGCAACATGTTACCAGACATGATAACACTTTTTAAAATGACTGTCCCCCAGATTGAAAGAGACTATTCTCCCTCTTTATTATGAGAACACAAACATCATCCACAGTCTTATTCCATCATTCACTATGTTGATGTTAAGGGTGCTACTGCCTTCTCTGTAACATTAAACAAGTTGTTATGAGACTACTACAATTCTAAATGCTGCTATTATCTGATGGGACTTACTCCTGCTGAGTATCAGGGGAAAGCAGCAGAGAAAATCATATACATATTATACATCATATATATACATCTTTTTATGCTATGAACAAATTAACATTCCAGAAGGTTTATTTAATTTTTATAGGTGATGGATATGTGTTTTCAATTAATCTTTTACTATATTAATTAGAATACTATGAGATAGGCTACAATCCCTATATCAGTTACCAAACAGAACACAATTTATTTCTTGTGGCTATAAAACCCACTATCTATTTAGATGACCTTGTCTTCTTGGCAGTGACTCAATAAACATGATGCCTCACCCTGTTGACACTATTTCCTTAGCAAAATCCAATCTATTTTAGTACCTTGGACAGTGTGACTGACACAAGAGCTCTACAGAGACTTATCATTGCTGCAGCCTAAGAATGTCAGCCATTACTTCCTTTGGAGAGCAACACCTGCACGAGCTTTTTCTCAACAACACCAATGGCATCACCAAGAGAACACCACACTGTCAGTCACACATTTCCTTCCACTCTGCCTTGGGAGTATGGAAAACAACAAGCTTGGATTCCTGCATGCTATTTATACCCAAGGCAAAAAAGATAATCAGATATTGTTGAATGTTATTGTTTCCTGAGTCAAACTTCATACAATTTTCTTCCTTCCCCTATCCAAACCTACTCACGGTGCTTTATAGGCACTTGCTCTTGCCACATTTATTAACAAAGCAACTCTCTCAAGCCCTGAAAATAGAAATTTGATGATGACACAAAATGTTAAAAGTCACCACAGCAGACTCCAGAATTAATCTTCTACATTGGTTCAACCACCTACTCTATTTTTTACTTCTTTTCCTGAGGTATTGCTTGAAATCATCTTTAAACAATATCATATGAGTTGTTTAATTTATCTACAATATTACTTCAAAGCAGGGAAGTTCCCTGGATTCTACTTGTACAACATATAAGGCTAGACTGAAGCTAGAGTAATATATATATATATATATATATATTATATATAATTTTTCTTGATCAATATGTAAAGAAATGTTACCTAAAATGTAAAAGATCTTAATACACACAAACGCACAAACACACACACACACACACACACACACACACACACACACACAC
>CAJQZJ010032173.1:56626-68630 GCA_907164525.1 Lophiomys imhausi
AGACACACACACACACACACACACACACACACACACACACACGCACACATACAACCACTTCAGTCTGAATAATGTTGCCCATATGTACGTTTTCAATCAGACCACTGGTGGGCTGTTCTCTACAGAAGGCTATTTTGCCCTCTATTAGTGTTCCTTCATTGCCTATAGTTTTCTGTGTAGAGTGGCTTTTCCCCTCTACATTAGCCTTGGAGCCCAGTTTCAAGGAATATAGCTATAATACAGTCACTGTTCTGAAGACTCATGGATTATTGGGGAATAGGGAACAGAAAGATTGTAAGAGTCAGAATAAGATGGAATTTGTTTATTCCATGGATAGGAACTCAGCTATTCTGAAAGAATGTAGAACCCACAGTCAGTCATTGTTAAGTTTACACAAATGCCCTCAATTGCTTTTCCAAGACAGCTTGAAAGTCCATCTGGCTGGCCTTCCTTTGTCTGCCTTTGATTTGATTGTTCCCAGTTCCTAAAAATTTCTTCCTCATGAACCATAGAATTTAATACACTTTTAATTTTATTTGATTCTATTCTTAGGAATATGATATACACAATTTTATTTAAAATAACATTCAAGCTGTGACATAAAACTTATGTTAGTCTTAAAATCAACCATCTTACTCTGGCACCATTAACCCTTGCCAAGAGATACATGTTAGCATGTAATTTAGTTTATGAGATTTCTTTCACTCTAAAAATTACCTGGGAATTTTCACATGGGTATACCTCATGTGAAAACATTTCATTCCTTTATTTTTAATATCTATTATGAAAAAAGATAGCTTCCTACAACTTCTGGATAAAGAACCTCTGAATTTTTTAGACTGCTTCAGGTCCCTTTGGTGCACACTACTCTGTTCTCTCCATTATTTGATGTATGGAAGACAACACCAGAACAAATCTAAACCCAAGGAAAAAATGAACCACATTTTTATGAGCTGTGAACTGACATTGTGTAGCATTTAATAGACTATTAAAAGTAACATTTACTGGAGATTGATTTTGATGTATTCTTTCTGAATATATGTTTTCTAGAATCATATATAATTGCATAATTTAAGGAAAAATGAGGAAATTGTTTCTTGCAAAAGCATTATTACAGTATCTAAACATTTGGAAAATAACCTTAGACACTCTCTAGTTTTAACATGACATGTGACAAGACCTCTGTGCAAAGTTGCAGTTATCTGTAGATGCTGCACCAGATACAAAGGAAACAAAGTTCTGAAGTCGTTGCCGATTTAAAATATTTTGGTTTATTTGTTTTACTAAGGTAACCATGCCAATCATGATACTGTGTCTAGGACATATACTTGAGACTGTGATACTCTGTATTTGTTTCAAGGAAATTTCAAGTCCAAAGCAATACAAGCACACACACACACACACACACACACACACAGAGAGAGAGAGAGAGAGAGAGAGAGAGAGAGAGAGAGAGAACTAATAAGAATTTTGAGGGAATATCATGGGAAGACAGTGACATCACAGAACACAAAAGGAAAATAAAACAAAATTGTAAAATCATAGTGTGTCATCAATTATAATCCTGTAGAACCCACTCGTCAGGAAGATGACACAGAAGAATTGCCACAAGTCCAAGACCCTTCTGGGCTGCATAGTGAGTTCCCTACTGGAGTCAAAGAAAACAAAACAAAGTCTTGAGTCTCATGGTACAAAATGATTATCAAAAAATTATATACGCATACATATATAATATACATGAAAATCACTGCTGTCCATTTCTAAGAATTGAATCAAAGATAGTATGTGAAAATTACATTCATAATAGCAAAAGACATTAGCTTATGTACAGAATTTTATCTATTTGATACTTTGTGGAGATCGCATGTTTCTTTTCTTTTTTTTTTACATTTATTTATTAATTCAAGTCATATCTCCATCACAGCCCCCTCCATCCAGCCCTCCAGAATACACTCCTCCCACCCTCTGCCCACTCTCCCACCTATCCTACTCCTCTAGTGTGGGATGTCTCCACATATCAGCCCCCCTCAGTTCATCAGTCACATAAGGGCCAAGAGCTTCCTCTTGCACTGGGGGCCTACATGGCAGATCTACTAGTGTGAAGTGTCCCACTAACAGGTAACAAAGTACGTGTTCCTCTTCCTTTGGGTCTGCTGACTGTAGGATAGTTATCTTGTACTGTATGACTAAAATCCAGTTATAAGTGAATACACATGCCTTTGTGTATCTTTCTGAGTCTGAGTTAGCTCACTATAGCAGCTTTATTAGTAGTAGCTAGAAAATGGAAACAATCCAGATGTCTTTCAACTAAGGAATGGACATAGCATGTTTCTATTTCTTGGCTACTGTAAAAAGTGCTAACATCAATAAATAAATGTGTATCTCTCTTTGGCATGGTGTTCTTCCATCATATATCCTGTAATGATACAAATGAATCATATGGAATCTCTGGTTGTAATAACTGGAGACACATTTATAATTTTGAATAGTCATCAAACTAATTGGCCTTTAGATTTTGTGTACTATAGTTTCCTTTCTCATGTTTGGCATAAGGTGTTATATTTGTCTCTTTGTACTCCTTCTAACTGGAAAAAGTTGCCATCTTACTGTAGTTTTGTGTTATATTCCTTCATGACTGGTAATGTTGAACATTTTTTATATACTTGTTGTCAATTTATGCTTCTTCTCTTGTGAAGGTACTCAAATCAACATCTGCCCAATCCTCAATTATATTGGATCTCATCTGATTGCAAAAACTAAAGAGTCAGGCCTGGTTAGTAGTAGGATGCGACACATATCTCCTTAGGTCTTTTTACTTTTTGATTTAAATTGCTATGAAAGCAAAAAACATGTCAATGGAACAAGATTGAACCTCAAAAGAAGACCTAAATTGATAGCCAACTGATTTTCAGCATGTCAACGGAACAAGATTGAACCTCAAAAGAAGACCTAAATTGATAGCCAACTGATTTTCAGCAAATATATAAGAATGTGGATTGTCGAAAAAGCAGTCTTTATGATAAATAATGGTAAGAAAACAGTATATTAACATTCATAAAAGCTGGTAGATTAAAGAAAGAGGAGAGAGAGAATATTTTGCCAGCTAGAAAAATAAACTCAAAATTAGTAGCAGAATTTTAAAACAAAAAAAAAAAATAATGACAAAAGTAAAAGGAAACACCTCACCATTTAGCACAAATAAACAGGCAAGGATATTTTGGACAATGTCCAAAATTATAGAAAACAACGGTAAAATTAAGACAAATGGGCTTACATTAAGTTGTAATGTTTCTATACAGCAAAGAAAATTATTATCATCCATGTGAAGAAATAACTTATGGAATGGCAGAGAGTATTGTCAAACTATACATCTGCTAGTGGGTGAATTCTCAGAAAATAGGAACCTACAAACACCTTAATAGCAAAGAACAAACGACTTTAAAAGGATGGCAACTTGTGATTTCCAGTTTGTGTCAATAACTAGACATAAATAGGACATGTACATAACAATAAACAAAATCACCCACTGCCATGGTTCATTGCTATTTAGTTACCATTTATTTAGTTTTATACAACTCAGACCTTTGTAGATAGCAATACACTATAACTCAGAGTTGTGTTCTTTTTGTCTGGTCCTTAATTTTAGATGCATGTGCATAGGCTCTTGAATATTTCAGTTTTACTTTCTTTCTTTCTTTCTTTTTTTTTGTATTGCAAACTTTAACATTCTCATATATGACTAGTTTATATTTTTAATATTTATTTATTACTTCAGGTTACATCTCCATCACAGTGCCCTCTTTTCAATCCTCTCAGTGCCACCTTCCCACCCTCTACCCCCTATCCCTTCCATCCCACTCCTCTGGAGTGGAATGTCCCTACATAACAGTCCCCTGCCCCAGTTCAGCAGTCATATGAGTTCCAAGAGCCTCCTCATACACTGGGGGCCTACAAGGCATCACCACTAGACCAAAGTGTCTCATTGACAGGAAAAAAGTCTATGTCCCTGTTCCCTTTGGTGCATTGGTTGTAGTATAGTTATCCTGTACTATATGGCTAAAATCCGATTATAAGTGAATAGACACTAAGTGCATCCTTCTGAGTCTGGGTTAGCTCACTCAGGATAAGCTTCTCTAGTTCCATCCATTTGGCTGCAAATTTGAGGATTTTGTTGTTTCTGATGGCTGAGTAGTATTCCATTGTTTAAATATATCACAGTATTTTTATGCCCATTCCTCAGTTAAGGGACATCTTGGTTGTTTCCAGTTTCTAGATATTAAAAATAAGGCTGCTATGAACATAAATGTGGAAACTTCCTTGTGATTTGGTAAGGAATCATTTGGATGTATACCCAGAAGTGGTATGGCTGGGTCTTGAGGTAGAGCTATTCCAAGTTTTCTAAGATATCTCCAGACTGACTTCCATAGTGGTTGTACAAGCTTGCACTCCCACCAGCAATGCTATGGTCACTTAATTTTTGACAAAGAAGCAAAAACTGTACAATGGAACAAGGACAGCATCTTCAACAAATGGTGCTGGTCCAACTGGATATCAACATGTAAAAGAATGAAATTACACCCATACTTATCACCTTGCACAAAACTTAAGTCCAAGTGGATCAAAGACCTTAACATAAGGCCAGACACACTAAATCTATTAGAAGAGAAAGGGGAAAACCCTTGAACTCATTGGCACAGGTGACAACTTCCTGAACAGAATATCAGTTTTACTTTCAATAAATTTTTAAAAGATTTTTTTATCCATTTATACTGATAGAATATTGAAATTATTTATAGTCAGTCCAGAAGGGATTCCCTTCAGAAATATAACTACTCAGGGCATCTTGGACAAAATTATTCAAAGGCATCAGTATATCAATCATAACATCAACATGAGGAGAACTATATTTCAGATGAATGCATAAAGAAAATTCTCAAAATGCTTACAAGACTATTAAAACAATTCTTTTTCAATTTTGACATTAATAGTACTTGTGATAGCATGGAGATTTTTCCAATGTGTAAATATGGATATTTACTGATATATAGGAAAATAATTTTTAAATTACCTTTGCTTCTTCATTTACTTTTTGTGGTCTGTGTTTGTGTTTGTGTGTGTGTGTGTGCATGCGTGTGCATGTGTGTGGTTTGGTCGGAAGGACAGGGTGTTACAATGTGCATGTGGAGGTCAGAGACCTATCTATAAGGAGTCACTTCTTTCTCCCACTGTGTGGATCCCAAGGATTGACCTTAGACCATCATGCTTGGTAGAAGGAGTTTTACTAACTGAGCCATCTCACTGATTCATAAAAGGAAAAGTTTTTAAGCAGCTCTTACCATGATAGCATTGGAAATACATACAGTATTGTATTATATGATGTTGGAGCTTAGCCCAAGCAATTAATATAAAATCTTTTAGAGACTTAGAATGAATTGTAGCTTTATGAAGTCATTTGCTAGACTTACCATCTTTACCATAACTTACAGTTATGTTTGCCTTATTCTTTGTCCTGTTGCTGTTACTGATAAAATACTTTCACAAATCAACTTAAGTCACAAAGGGCTTGTTTTGACTCACAGCTCAAGAGTCCACCACGGTGAGGACGACAACAACAGCAGGAAGTTGAGGACGCTGAACAGTGGCAGCAGCAGTTATAAAGCATGGATGAAAGATGGACCCCTGTGCTTCTTCCTTTTTATGCAATGCAGGACTCATGATGAGGCAAATGTGTTTGTTGAACTCTTTTAAGAAATCTCTTCACATCTCAATTAAGCTAATAAATATAATCCTCTCAGAGGAATGTCCAGAGGCTAACATGATGCAAATTGATGGGGTAGTGTTAAGCTTTCTAAATGTTAATTGGTCTCTGATTGGTTAAATAAATGCTGAGGCCTGAGATTGAGCAAAGGCAAAGAAAGGTGGGGCTTCCTGAGATTAGAACAGGAAGCCTGCACTTTAGACAGAGGATTAATTCATTCCAGCCAGGAGCAGGAAGAAGGAGGACACACACCATGGGTGCTCAATTCAGGCCAAGGCTTGTTAAAATCCACGTGGTGTCTGTTTGTACTCATTTATAATGGCTGGTTAAGGATTAACAACCTCCCAACCAATTAAATATCGTATAAATAATATAATATAAATACTAGTAAATAATTTGGAGCTATTTTTTGTACAAATGGTGCCCAACGTAATTTAATTAATTATTTTTAAAGGAACTGCCCCTCACAGAAGTACCTCATATCTTATCTTCTATGTTTTCACAGATTCCACCAGGTTGACAATCAGTGCTAACCACCCCAATGTCAGATTGACGTAATTTCTTACAAAGATTCACTCAAACACACAGAGAGATGTCAAGACTCGGTGCATACCACATAGAAACACAGATGTATAATATGGCATTCTCTTTCATTATAAATAAAAATACAATAATAATGAAAGTGAGATATTACCATAATCTTTAAAATATAGTAGAATATATTTATATTTCTGAAATTATTCAAAATAGGAAAGTTTAATGGAGTCATTGCTTTAAGCCAGTGGAAATTAATACCAGTGTTTTAAAAGAAGTAGTAAAAACATAAAACCAATTAAGTGGAAGCTATTGACTTAGCCACAAGTAGACTTATAAAGCCTATGCCTACTAGCTACATCAACTAGGAAATAAAAAACAGCAGTACAATTCCCGTAAATGTTTTTATTCTATTAACTCTGGTCATTTATATCAATAATCATGTTACACATCAAATATATTCTTGACATGTTTAGTTTCATATTCAATAACATAAAACAATAATAAAAATTGAAGCACATATTTATTTTTTAATGTTTATTTATTATTTCATTACATCTCCATTGCCACCCCTTCCCTTTACTCCTTCTCACATCCCTTCTCCCATCCCTCCATCCCATCCCTCCAGTGTGGGGTGTCTCTGTGTTTCAGCCCCCCTCAGTTCATTAGTCTAAGATCTTCCTCTTGCATAGGAGGCAACATAGCAGTTTCACTAGGGTGGGGTGTCACACTGACAAGTAACCAATACCCTGCTCCTTCTCTTTTGGGTCTATTGATTGTAGGTTGGTAAATTATTGCCATACTTTATGCATTTTAACATTTTATATGTGATCAGTTATTATGGATAATATACTTTCAGTGATAAAATAAACATTCACTCCCTTTTTTATGAGGGTGGTAACAGGTTTACATCACAAGGAAAATATGTTTTGGTACATTTTTATAGAAAACCTACTTTCAATATTACACATTTCTTAGGTATATTCTCAATTATATTTTGATAGTAATTCTAGCAAAATTGTAGAATGTGTTTAGAAAAATTTTAGCAGAGTTAAGTTATACAGTGAAAATTAGTCTTTCCCCAATTGCTTAACTCAATCATTAGCAACCTGCAAGCTAAATAAATGAATTAGTGCATATCTTTAAACATGAAGCAATCAGCTTTCCTAGTCCTACCTACAGATCTGTAGGAGCATTGGAATACTCAAAGTTATGTATTTTTACTAGGCCTGAAAAACACTCTAGTAACTAATATTGAGTATCTGTAAGACAGTGCTGACTAAAAATTAAAAGAATAAAATATATATGACATTACAGCCTGCTGTGGTGGTGCACGCCTTTAATCCCAGCACTTGGGAGGCAGAGGCAGGTGAATCTCTGTGAGTTCGAGGCCAGCCTGGTCTACAAAGAAGTTCAGGACAGCCAGACCTGTTATACAGAGAAACCCTGTCTGGAAAAAAAAAAGAAAAAGAGACAATTTTTTAAAATGAAAGGAATAAAAAAGAGTTAGGGACTCAGTCTTCAAGTGAAAGAAATACTTCTAATCTATTCAGAACCAAAAAGCTTTGTTTGTTTGCTTGTTTTTTTTTTTTTTTTTTGGTTTGCTTTGGTTTGCTTTGGTTTTGGTTTTCAAGATAGAGTTTCTCTGTGTAACAGCCCTCGCTGTCCTAGACTTGCTTTGTAGACGAGACTGGCCTCAAACTCATAGTGATTGGTCTGCCTCTGCCTCCCAAGTGTTAGTGCTGGGATTAAAGGCACGCACTAACAAACCTGGCTAAGACACATTTTTTTTTTCTCATACCGGGAGACTAAAATGGCAATGGCAACAGAGAATAAAATTTTGGCTGAACACAAAGAGTATTCAATTTCTAATGTATATGTACACTATATAGATTATTTTTTTTCATGAGCTTCATAAAATAGTGCATCTTCATTGATCACAGAGACACATACATACAACCCCTGCACTTGGGAGATAGAGGCAGAAGGAGAATCAGGAGTTTAAATTAAAGTCAGCCTCAGTTACATAGGAGTAGTCAGGACAGCCCGGGGTAATTGAGACTCTAATTCACTCAGTGCGTAATTAACAGGACTTCATTGAGCTTTATTTTATTGATATGGACTTTACAATTAGTGAATTTTCATTGGTTTCTCCAAGGTCACATGAAACAATAAGCAAGCAAAGGTACATCAGGCTTCACATGCTCTGGTGTTCTATCCCAAGAGTTACTCATTACTTCTCCACCATGTTACAACCTTAAAGCTCTTTTTCAAATTTCTTGACCTGAGATTCATATGCCCTTTCCGTTTTCCTTTGATATTCCATTTTCTTTCAAATTTCTCCCTTATTTTTTAATCGTCTTAGTTGTGAATAATTTCTTTTGTGCCAACTTATGATGAAAAGAGCAGATGCATACAAGCAGTGAGGTGTCCCATCCCAAGAACAAATTGTATGCCATCTCTACATTTTATGGAGTATTATGTGAAAGAGTGTGACTGAGTATAGCCATATAATTTTTAAGCATTAGAAAATAACTATGTGTGGTAGTTCTCTAAAGCACTATTTAACACAACAGAAACAGATCAGTCCTTCCTTCTTTCCTTCCTCTTATTCTTTTTTCTTGTTTTATGAATTAATTAATTTTTTTTCTTAAAATTCTTTTTCCTTTTTTTTTTACTTTGAAATAGAGTGCTTCCCCCTTTTTTCATGTCCATATGCACTAGTCCTTCTGATCACTACATAAGCATAAATAACTCAATGTGAATGCATATATGTTTTTCTTTTCAAATCCCAGAGTTTTGCCTGGGAAAAGATAAACCGAAAGAAAACTAGTGTGGGACAAAGAGAGGGGAAATGGCTGTAAGACAGCAGAGTGGAGAATAAACTACAAATCTGCTGCTAGCTGTTCCTCAAAATTTCTAGCCAATACTGGGCATATTCTGAAGGACTATGGTAACTCAGTTTGTGTTTTAGGTCTTTATTTTCATAACAGAAACTGCTATAAAGCACAAACCTAACTCTGCTTCTGACCTGCTAGAGAGATTTTCCTTCTGACTCCTTCGCTGGGAAACATGCCTACAAACGTCTTTTTTTTTTTTTTTGTCTTCCAAAATACTGCACCTATCATGGACATGATGTGATGTACAGATTGTCCCCAGGATTGGATGCTTCATTGCTTGCATCTGTCTGCTGTACTCTACACAAGTTGCCACAAAAGACATTATCCACAATAGGACACCTAAAGAAAAAGACAGACATTTTCATGTAGGTAGAAGATCAAAAGAAAAGAGAAACTACATATGAGTCCTACCCTCTCCACACCAACGAGGCCATACAAACTCTGTTAGAGGAGCATGGACAGCCAGTAAGAGAGAGGTGCCGACTCCAGAACTGAAAACATATGACCCTGCCATGAGTGAGTTATTAGTTCAGTTTAGAAAAACGAAGAGGATATTCAAATTGAGCAATGGAGAGAAATGGAATTATTGTTTTGTTTGAGGAAGTAGAATGGTTTAAAGTTACAGCATATGTTTTGCTATGTGTGTGTTTGAACATTTTACACTGAAGCCTTTAAAATAAGTATCTAACATTTCCCTGTCCTGAACTTATGTAGAAATAAGTGCTATAAATTCAATTTCTATGCAGGTTCCGATGCCTGTTTTTCATTATTCTCTACAAATTACTCCCGCTATAATTATTTCCTACATAGTAGAACTTTCAATCAAGGCACATGTCATTTGAAAAAATAACATGGAATTCTGTCTTGATACTTTGTGCATTACAGATTAATCTTCTGATTTGGACTATTTCAGGGAACATGGAGTATATTATGCAAAGATATCATTCTACTATGAAAGCACTTAGTCATATCGAATGAGATTTTTCCCCATATAACTTCAGTCTATAGAGTTTTCAAAGTTTAAAAATTTAATTATTTTATTTCTCTTATTTTTTGAGGTACTTCCATAACTACATTATTTTCCCTTACACTTTCTTTCCACCAAATCCTTCCATATACCATTCACCACCTTCTTTTATACTCATGGCCTCTTTTATTCATTAATTGCTATTACATGCATGTATGTCATATTTCTCATGTATAATAAGACTGTTAAGTCTTCATAATGGTACTTGCATGTATATATTTTTCAGGGATAGCCATTTAAAATAGGATAGATGCTACTATCTCTCTCTTCCTTTCAAGCGAAGTCTTGTGTATTCAATATGTAGGCATATTTTAACCTCCTTCTACCCTCGAATTTCCTGCCATATGAAATACTGCTGTAAATAGAGGACTTACAGTGAAAGCTGAAAGACAATGACTGTCAGTATCTCTCAAATAACATGTTGATAGTTCAACTGCTAATGAAAGAAGAATATTGGCAAACATGGTATTTAAAAACATGGGATTCTGCATGACACATTTTAAAGTCAAGTTCCCATCTCAACACTTCCAAATGTTGAATTTAATTTGCAGACAGTACATAGTCCTGTAGCCCAGGGTGACCTCAGAGTTCAAATCTTTCTACCTCAAACTGCAGATGTGCACTACCACGCCTGACTCTGGTGTTCTATCATTGTCCTTACTCATACAAAAAGAGGGCCAAGAACAGCAATTAACTAATGGCATTGGAAAGAAGACTAAAAAGATAATTATAAACTACTTATCTTCTATTTCTATTCTCTCTACCTGTAAACTACATATAATCAATTACATAAATTAACAGTTAAACACTGCTTAGAAGCATGCACTCATATGATCTAATTGCATAGATAGAAAATTTAAGCAAGGTTAAAAAAACACAGAATATCCTGAAGGTGTACTTTTAAACTATTCATTTATTGTTGTAGTAATATCTCTACCCATCTTCCAACCAACCAACCTAAAGTAAGGGAGAAAAGAGGTTAGTAGAGACGTAGTGTAGACCTCTTTAGATGTAAGTCTTTGGAGTGATTTGTGAGGTTTTCTGCAGTCCAGCAAAACAGCATACACAGGAGCAAGTACCATCAGCAAACAACAGAGAACAGCAACAATTTGGGGGAAGTCTAGAAGGGACGCCAGCAGCGGCAACAACTCCAGTATTGGTGGTGGCCGCAACCCACATCCCACACTTGAGACCAAAACAAAAATCACATTCATTCAACACAACTGTGTTTTTAAAGAAATCAAAACTTTCACCACAAACCATTGTAATCAATGAGGGGTATTCAAGGTTACCATTACAGGTATATGGAGTATTGTGGTGATTTATCAAAGAGGGACAAAGAATAAAAGAGATGGATGGAATAGAACATGATATGGAAAGTGTCAACTAGGCAGGATTAGAACAAAATGAGACAGCCTGAGATGTAACAGCTACTCAACAGCTGAAGCCAGGAAAGGCAAGTCATTAGGCCTAGAAACATAGGAATTGAATCTGGACATCAATTTGAATGAACTTGGAAGGAGATTCTTCCCCAGGGTCTACCATCAGGGACTCGCCCTGCTGACAAGCTGATTGTGGTCATGGGAAGCTTACTACAATGACCTGGTGCAGCCTACCCACATTTTGGGACCACAGGGTGTGTGAAGCAATACATTTTCTTGTGATTTAAAGTACTATGTCTGTGGTAACTTTTCATGGCTGCAAGGGAGAAGCAAATTTTATCTATCTTGAATTGTTAATGTAGCTTGATCCCCAATAACTTCAATAACTTATTGAATATTTTTT